>JAPMOQ010013673.1:5186-24052 GCA_026543055.1 Argiope trifasciata
CAAATATACTTTTTGTTTTTCAAAGAAATAAATTTTTTAAAGAATCTATTTTTATGAAATTATTATATTTGACTACAATTTTATACTTTTGTTTCATAATAATTTTCTAGGCTGGAGTTTACACAAATACAGTAGTACTGCAGCACCACAATGTTGTACTCACAAAAGCTGATAAAATGTACAATGTCCGTTGCACCTACGAAACTACATCTAGAAACGTTTCTTTTGGAATGATACCAGTTAGGTTAGTAGCATATACTTCAATAAGGTATTAAATTAAAGGAAATGGTATTTTGAATATGTTTTATACCTTATAAAATATTGATAAATTCATAAAATGGGATTTAAATTGATTTGATTCTTTCTACGATCTTTCCCCGTTTGTTTTTGTGCTTTTATGTTTTAATAGCTGTTTTCTAAGCTTTAAAACTGTTTTATTCAGTAAAGTTTCTATTATTGATCAATAGGATATACACCTAAGTTCCTGAAACTAAATAGGTAGTGCAATCAATTCTTTTACACGTATATTAGAAAAGTTAGGAAATTTAATTACATCCCACGCTAATCTAATGACGCAAAGTTCGAAAACTGTTATACAATTATAAAATATTCCAAATTAATTTCCTATACGGTCACGTCTATATATGCTTATGCAAATATTTCGGACTTAGAAGAAATAACATGTTAATTTCTATTATTTAAAATACATGCAATTACAACAATCTTCTGATATCAGCAAGATTACTTAAAAAATTCACCAAAAAAGGGAGGTATTCTTAAAATCCACGTGCCGCCAATTAAAACATTAATTAAAAGGATAAAGTATAATATTAAATTCCAAATTATAAAAAAAATATTTAATATAAAGAAAAATTGTCCAACTATGTGTCCCTATTGGGAATAAATTTTACAGATGGCTAATTTCTTGCAAAATACTAAACAAATTTGTTGAAGTTTAAGCATGAGAATCATAATTTTTTTTTATGTCAAAGTAAAATTAAAGTTTTATTGTATTATTTTGTTTATGTTTATATTAATTGTTATACTTAGATTTACATAAGAATAAAAGAATAAGTATAAAGCCCATTAATTCTTCTCTTTTATTTTCTAATGAAAAAAATATTTTTTCTTAATTTTTCTTTAAATTTTGTTTAATTATAAAACTTCCTACTTTCCTTGCATTACCCTTTCTCTAATAAAAGTATCATAGTAATTCCACTTTTATGAAGTAAAATATACTGTTTATATTTAATGGATTTACTCTCACAAAAGACTGGGATTTTTATTTCGTAATAATGATGTTTGTAGAAGATTTTCTATAAAAAATTCTTTTATTGAATATAATCAGTCTGTGATTAATGAAAATATAACATTCATTTTGAATTCTTATCAAGATTACTGTGTAAATTTAAGTCATGCATTTTTCTCACATATTTTTTTGGATTTTCAAATTTTACTTTCAGTCAATTTCCAATTTTTCAACATTCAGCTAATGAAATTTTAAAACAAAATGTACTTATAAAGAAAAATATTTGCTTTCAACAAAATTCCTTTCTATTCTTCTTAGCATTGGAAATTACTTAATTTAATAATTTTTATAAGTTGATAAAATCTAAAACCGATAAGGAGATAAAATTTTATTGTTTAAAATAACAAATATTTATATTATCCCTGTAGAATTTCTGATTATTTAAAATTGATAAAAACCTGATTATCTGATTGAACCTGATTAAAAGAATTAAGATCTTACTGTCTTACTAATTTATATCAAGACATTCTGCTGAAAGTAAATATTCTCTATTAAATTTCAGCAAGTTTCATTCAGGTTCTGTCTTTGCCTTAATCAATCATTAATTATATTCAATGAATAAATGAGTTAATAATTTTATAGCGTGATGTAATTGTTTTAAAATTTTGTCATTCAAAAACCTGTGGCTTATCCCACCGGGTCGACAGTAAGATCAAACCAGGTACACGGGCCTGTACCCTTTCAAACAATGTAGCACTGTCTCAGGATTCAAGAACAGCTGCCTTTTATCGAAACTTATGCAGGCCAAAATGCAGGCTGGAACAACGTGTGTCACATTGCATTTTGAAAACAGGGGATAAACTTTGTGACCCGTCACGTGACGCTGTACACGAGTGTGATCACTTCGAAATGTAGCGAGAGTTGTTTGATCGCGCCTGTTGCCAACCCGAATTAAAACAGCACCAGGTTGACTTACCGCATACCATTCATGCACGGGGGCCCTCCTCCAAGAAGAACACATATCTTGCCGAACCTGGGTGGCGATTTCTGAAAAAGTAAGACTGCTATTATGAGCAGTATCCTTAAGGCTGCCCTCTCAGGCCAGACCATCAACAATTTCATTTCCGTGCACATTCGCATGCTACGGAACCCCTGAAAGTTGATCTTTACATTGGCAATCAAGAGATTCAAGAGCTAGATGATGTTCCTAGTAGTGCAGTTACCATGCCTCCATTATTTCAGAAAACCTTAATCACAAGCCCATCGATATCAGAAATGATCGCAATGCAATTTTAATTTAATTTTTAATCAAAAAACAGTGGACTGGTCTTTCTGAAATACCCCCTCTTATTCTAGAATAAATATCTTATCCCCATTTCATCGCATAAAATTGTGTTCTTCGAGTAAGGTCACGAATACATTAATAAATAATAAAAATATATACGGCCCTTTGTTGTCCTGAATCTACAGTCTTTTTCTACAGTGCAAATATGTGTTTTGAACGCCTTTTTTCCCAGCTAATTGGAACCAAACTTTGGCACGGAATCAATTATATAGATGATCACATACCGAATTCCATTCACTTAAATTATTGAGTTTGTGAGTAATTAGTTTATATTTATATGAAAATACTGGAATGATGTGGTTAAAATTTGATGATACTGTGCATTTTAAATGCTAAATCTGTATATCAAATTTTGTATATTTAGCTCTTTGCGTTTTGTAATTATCGGATTCATTTCTACTGAAATAAAAAAGATGGCATTATTTTGAATGGATTTCACTCAAAATTCAACAGAAATCGACAGATTTGATATAATATCCATATATCAAATCACATTCATCTCAAATTCACTGACAGACGGACAGCCATAATTTCAAAAGTACTGAATTCAGGGTAGTGTGAATTCGGAAATGTGTCAAAATCTCGAAATCGATTTTGGAAGATAAAACAATATTTCAAATCTCGAAATCAAAAAGGGAAAACAGAGAAAAAAAGTAGCTGATAGATTTATTCTTGCTGTTTCTTTATTCTAACCATTTGTTTCTTTTTATGAATTAAAAAACTAGATTAACTTCGTTACAATTCTTTATTATTCTTAAAAACTCCCTGATAAATCATAATTAAAATCATTACACTTTTTGTTTGGTCTTTAGGGACCCAGCTACCTTAGAAGTATCCGGTGCCCCAGAGGCCCCTCTGCCACAAATCGTAATTTTAGGAAGGGATGGTCGAGAAGCTAGCACTGTCCGAATAGGAGACAGACTCACTTTCCACATTGAAATACCCGATGACAGTGAGTATTTGTTGCAGAAATTGTAAAATCCTTTTTTTTTCTGTGCAATTTTGCGTTTCTTTTTAAATGCGATTCAAAATGATTTCTTTTTATTAATTCTTATTTCTCATTTACAGCTCCTTATGGTATATTTGCAAGAAGCTGTTTTGCAATGGCCAAGGATGGGAGAAGTACATTCGAAATCATAGACGAAAGAGGGTGATTTATTAATTTTTAGTTCTAATGTAAACTGTCAATTTAAAAAAGGTGTTTGGAATTTATTTTTAAAAAATATTGAAGAATAGCTAAAGAATTTCAAAAAGTGTCTTATCAGCAGAATGGACATTATCCTGCTCTCTATTTCAAATCAATATCAGAACTTTAAAAATATTTTCATTTTGATCTTGTTTTAATTTTACCATTTGAAATTTTATCCACAAGTGATTTAGTAGTTAAAACTTGACATAAATAAAACGCATAAATCAGAATAAGATTACGATACTTATTCTTAATTTTGAACTTAGCTCATGTTAATCAAAAATTAATTAACTAATAAAAATCAATGTTTTCAAAAATGCTCTCCGGCTGTACATTTTCAGAATATAAATACAAATGTGGTTTATTTTGCCCTTATAAATTTCCATTAAATTAATTACTTCATATAAAGTAGTTAAGTTAAGTTGTTAAGTAAAGTAGTTAAGTCCAAAGTTGCTTTGACCAATAGAAGATTGCAAAACCTATTTTATCGCGAGCTCTTGTTGCATTGATTTAACTACATATGTTAGACTAAGATGAGAGATTATTCAAAATCCCATAGAATTTGAAAATTTTAAATACTTAATGCAAAGAATATAATTTTTAATTCCCATTCATCCGGAGTAACATTTGCTGGTAAAAGAAGAAATTAAATATTGGAAAGACAATTCAGCAATATTTCATATTTATTTCGTTGAATTCAGATTTGTTAATTTATTGCATGATTCATTGATTTTTTCAATTACTTGCACTCAGATCATATTGTTATGCAGGAGCAATATGTAATCAAATTACGTTTGTTAATTATTAAAAGCACATTACTCTGAGGTAGTTATTTGGCATCACCTGCTGGAAATAATTAAGGGCACTATTTTATTCCATATTAAAAGAGCAAGCAGTTTTTTAAATTAATTTTTCAATTCCCCCCCCCCTTTATTGTGTTTAATAATATTTACTGCAGAGATTGATGATCCCTTTTTTCTGGTCAAATATGCATTATTTTTAATTTCATCTCATAATAAAAGTAAAAATGCTTATCAGTTTTGATTATTAATTTAATAATTGCACATTCTTTAAGTAAAGTCAATTAAAATTTGAGCATTAATCAATTTCTGCTGTAAATCAACGACATTCTGTCTAAAATGAAAAAATTATTCTTACTTTTGTATTCTTCTCTTTTCGTCAGTTCGATCAATCATCCTTCATCAAATCAAATAAATAGAAACGCTACATAAAACTGGAATAGTTCAGCTTGAGCAAAAATTCGTTCAGCAGAAATAATAGGCAAACATTTTTGCTTCCTTTCGCTTTTGACAGCAAAACCATTAATGCGTCAAGTTCTAATAACGTAAAAATTGGAATTTCTTTAACTTTATTTTTGTTGCTCTGATTCCGGACATATTACTAGTTATGTTACGCATTAAAAAATTACTCGTTGCTGTTGTAGTAGGATTGATTGTTTTTAATATCACAGGAAAGATTTTATCACTACTTTCATTCCAAAAGCTTGAAAGATGGAAAGAAATTCAATGATGGATTAGATCATTGCTGTAGGCTCCGTAAGATAGATTCGAATTCCTTGATGCATTTCTTTCTATCTTTAATTTTATCATCTTTAATTTTATCTTTGAGTTTGTAGAATCAGTTCAAATTATAATTGAAAATTAATTATTGTTTTTATGGTTTTTAATGTTGCATTTATATCGGTTTGAAGTTAGAAATTAGAAGTGTTCTACATAATTTTTAATGAAACTCTAAAAAAAGCATAGAAACATAGGCGATAAATAATCAAAATTTTCTTATCTTTTGAATTATTATACATATTAAGGCCAAAAAAACTATAGATAAGCTCTTATTATTATTAATAATAAATCAATAATATAATAAGACCAATTTTAAAAGCTTACACAGATGTTTGATAAAAAAAAGTTCTTTGATGCATAGGAGTTTTAAACACTGTATCAAAATTCTGCTACAGTATTAGACAATGCATAGGGGCTCTTTTGGAACGGATTGCGAAATTTCGAATATTCTAGAGATGAAGAGACTAGACACATTATGAGTTCGTGATACCTTCGTTCTCGGATAGGTTTTTTTCATTAATAATTTATATTATTCTTTTTTTATTTAATATTAAACACGTAACAAAATTTCCGGAGCCGGCAATAAAAAAAAAATTTCTGACATTTCTGGAAGTATATTTACCACCATGTTCATCAATTTATAAGTAACCATGGTAACAACTATCTATTAGACGTGTAAAGAATTTGCTGCCTCTAATCAGAAATACCTTTCTTCAAAAACTTTCTAAACTAAATAAACGATGATAGAATAATTTTTTTATTAAATATTAATTATAAATTTATAAATATTTGTATTATTTTGAAACAGTTATGTGCGAATTTCTAAGCCTTAAAATAGGATTGTCTCGCCAAATTTTTTAGAAGAAACAAGAATCTAGATGAAGCAATTTATTTTCATTCTATATTCTATAATTTGAAATGAAATAGTGGGATTGATTAGATAATTATTAATTAATCAAAAGAAGCAATTAATGCATCTAATAAGTGAAAAAAATCCATTTTTTAAATCTATTTTAATTGAAAATATGTTATATTATTATTAGGAATAAGCGACCTTTAAAAAGGTTAAGTTAAGCAATAAATAATGTTCTGAAGTAAAATTAGATATAATTTATTAATTTAAAGAAGCTTGAAGAAGAAAAGAAGGACAATCATAATATTTAATTAATATATTGCATCCTAAATATTTAGATTAAATTTGCTAGCTTCCCTCCATCGTTTCAGCGGAAAAACATTCAGCTTTGAAAAGAACATAAAATTATAATTCAAGGAAGTTTATATCAAAATATGAAATTTAAGAACTGAATCCTAAATTTTTCTTATTTTAAAAATTTCAGATTCAAAGAATTTTTTAAATTTACGAATTATATTTGAGGATGTGCAGTACTTTTTTTCAAAGCAAATTTTAAGACATTTGTTAACAATATTTTTAAAAATATAGTGAAACTGATTGGTTTTTCATTTTATTAATGTGACTAATTGCTTGATTATAGTTGTCCTGTTGATCCTGTGATATTCCCACGATTCCTACAAGTAGGCGGAGCTCTTGAAAGTTCCTACGAAGCCTTTAGGTTTACAGAATCTTACGGAGTTATATTCCAGTGCAACGTCAAGTATTGCGTTGGAAAATGTGAACCGGTGGGTAAAAGCATCCGATTTCTTACATGTATCTAGTAAAATATTTTTCTTCAGGGTCTTTTATCTAGAATAAACATGATTGAAATTACAATAGGGAAGATGTCTAGTATATCACAAACTAATTTATAAACAGTAGATATAGATATAGAGTTCCTCTAAAAATGTTTTAAATGCCGTAAAGTATTATACTTGATTGATATGGATATTGATCTAGTTTGAATCAGTGACTATACCTTTGAAAAAATTACGAATTTTAAATTGTATCAATCACGTTGATTACCCCATTTATTGATCATATATTTGTTATTAAAAATATGTTTCTTCTGTTAGTGAAATTAACCAAGTTGCGAAATTTCAAATTTCATTATTTCAGGTCAGACAACACTGTATTCTTTCTCAAGCTGCCTTTTTATAAAAGGAGTTTCTTTGAGAGGACCTCTAAAGAGGTCTAAAATCATCTAATATGACGGCATTCAAAATTTACAGAAATAAGGAACTTTTTTTTAATTTATTGCAAAAGAATTTACTAAGCATAATTAACAGGACAAGTGGATTATATAAGAATATACTTTTTAGAGAGTACATTTAATGGACAAACAAATACAAGATCTTTCTTGACAACATTTAAAGTTTTATTCTAAATGAAAATATATTCATTTCTAACTGTTTAGAAATTAGCTTTTGGGATAAGATAAGAATAGATACATTGCATATAATAAACTAAATAGTATTAAAGCATCGTTATGGGAAACATCTATTATGTTTCGTTTCGAAACAGAAAACTGGTGCAAGTTTTGAAATTAGAATTATAATGGAATATCCTTCGTTTTCCTCCGGCCTAGAGAATGGTTATTTCTAGTAATTAAGGAATTTTCCACACAGTTTTTCATAATAATTCAATATTTTTTCTTTCTGGGTAGGCAATCTGCGGAGATTATTTGAGTCTTGCCAGAGAAGAGTCCTGGGGAAGGAAGAAGAGGTCGATATCTGAGAATGTGGGTGCCTTGGAGGACGAGATGACTCTCAGCAAGGAAATATTAGTGTTGGATTTTGGAGATGAAGGAGTTTCTACTTCATTGCAAAATACTCCTCATTCTGCCAACGGTAAGTTCAAATGCAGGAAAGGAAAGGCGAGCTATCAAACTATAAAGGCAAGATACTTTAACATAAAAGAAGATAGGTTCATAAATCATGACAAATAAATAGTAACAAAAGTTATGATGATTTTAACTTAAAGTGAACTTTTAAAAAGTTTGAATAAAAGAATAATTTTAATTAGAATTTTTAAAAGAATAATTTTAATAGTTCAACCATGTAAAATAATATTGCTACCTATAGCCAAGCGGAGCAAATAAATTAATAAAATTCACACTATATAATTTTAGATTAAGGCATTAGAAAATCTCAACTATCAGAAATCCAGTTGCTTCAATCAACAAAGGCTGGCTATTTTTGTATATTTAAATATATTTCTGTGTATGCTCTGAAAAATTGCTCTTCCTTAAATATCTAATTCTCTTGCAATCAGACTTTATTGACTTATTTAAATAATAGAAAATCAGAAAACTCCTTGAAGGAAACAGAATTATTTTTTGTAAATTACTTGCTGAAAGCCAAACCTAAAGTCACTTAAACAGGGGAAAATTATAGACCCTAATTTTTTTCAGATACCTAAATATAATTGATAATTTATTTTCTTTTTCATAGAGTAACTGAATACATCAATCATACATTATTCATTTTAAAGCTTTGGATATTCAGAAGAAATGCAATAAAAAACAACTTTTTTTACCAGGGAAAGAATTTTTTTAAAAAAAAGAGTAATATGATTCCGATCATCTGTTTCCACTGCTACGTTAGCAGTAACAAAGCATTTTTTTTTTGCTTTTTTTTTTAATCATACCATTTTCTCTTAACGAGATATTAGAATTATCCTTCGATTCTCAACTTTTTTTGCTACAGAAAATGTTTCCATCCGCTTGAAATTTAATTTAAAGATTAGGAAAAATTAATGACAAATAAAATGGATGAAAAATATTGCCTTGTTTAGCATATTATAAAAACATTTTTAAAACTTTCATATTTATTGGTTAAAAATATTACGTATTTTAGGAAATATTAAACTGAGTTAAAAAAAACTAGTAGTCACTTGATTACAGTATATATGCAAATTTTAGATGTATCAGGTCAAAAATTCAATTAAATGTTCGTATTATTTAATTACTGAGTTATTCAAACTTAGTAGGAAGATGTTAAATTAAAGGCATCAATTAGCATTGCAGTGTAAGTTATATCACCTCTGCAACTATAAAACAAAAGTCCTCACCATTTAAAACATACGTCTGAAGAAAGGAAAGTTATAATCCTGTCTTAAACACATTCCAAATATTTGATTCGAAAAAATTTAACTGCATGAATTTTTTTTTTCAGAATCGTTTATCGTCCAACCATCCGTTGGCATCTTTAGTGACTGTGCTTCTAGAACCTCATTGATGGCGCTTGGTGTCACAACAGCGTTGCTGTTCGTCATCTACATTTGCACAGTGGCCTATTTCGTCGCACATCAAAAAGCAGCAAAGGAGCTAAGGCGTTAAAGCTTTAGATTACTTAAGACTATATTTAATTTGTTCTTCACGTCTATTGAAGTCATGGACGACTTCGGCCATTTACGGTTTTCCTATGCTTGGTGGAACATGTTTTCATCTACTCTTTCATGCCCATTGACTGAATTTTAGTGCAAATCTTACCTCATTCAAAATATGAAGTCAAAGCATTCGAGTGTGCATTTAGTTTCAATTTATTGAAAAAAGAAATTGTAGATTTCAAACGATCATATTGAATTTCTAATTTAAAATGTTTTGTTACAGCTATACTTTAAAAATTTAAACTTTTCCTTTCAAATTCCTTTCTTTTAGCAAAACAAATGCCAAATTTGATACATATTTTATAAGAATTGTGTCTTAAAAAGTTCTGTGAATTTAAATCAATGAATTTATACCTTTTTATTCAAAGATCTGAGCACTAAAATATGCATTATTTATATATAAGTATAATTCGATACAAATGTCAAAATAAAATACTAAATGATTTAAATAACATCTTAAGATATTATTTTAAACTATGCATTGAAATTATCTCATTTAAAAAATGACATATATTAAAATAATCATCTTTTATATTATTTAACTTTGTTAATTTTACTCATGCTGCACTTCATGCACCCTTTATGTACGAGCACAGTTGAGGTTCTTTTCATGGAATTCGCCTTTTTTTGGTATTCATTAATCCTAAAAATCATGATAGGATATATTTAAAATAATTTTTCTGAAGTACAATTTTTTTTACAAAGAGAAATATATATTTCTTTTATTATTCATAGTTTAAGTAGTATTATACATTGTATTTTGATTAACTAAAAAATGGAAAAAATTGTAGGTAATTTAAAAAAATAATTTTGTGTATCTCAATTGCTTAGATTTCATATTTTGTATTTTCATGAGTGACGGTTATGATTATATTTCTGGAATATAGCTGACAATCGATGCTGAGGGATGTGTCTTGTACATAGCTTATCAAAAATATAATTTTGGGGCTTTCGTTTGAATTTTCTTGAGATTCTTGTCTAGTGTTTTTATATATGACGAGAAACTTCAGATGCCTATTTCCTCTATTTCAGACTGAAACTTTATTTACCATCTTTTATTATTTATTTATTCAATTATCACATATTTATTATTCATTAATTTATTACTTATTTATTTCATCATTTCATTCATCGTATCATTCAAGCCTATCGAAAAAATAGTAAATAATTTTCACATTCCATTTATTTATTCCATTGTAGTGTATTGAATACGAATAAATAGGCTATTTTATATGGCAGCATATGAAGCATCTTTGATTTTATTAAAAATATTTAAAAATAGGTCACAATCATTTATTTTTATGGATATCAATTTACATAATATTTGAACATATAGTTTTTTAAATTGTGTTTGTATTTGAAATGACTGACTGTCAAAATGTTTAAAGTATTTACTTTGTTACAGAAGGTACTGAGTTTATAATTTTAAGATTTACGAAGTATTGAATGTACTATAATGTAACAGTATTTGATCAATATATAAATCATTTTGCCTTTTAATATTTCTCTAATCATGCAATATATGTGTTTTTACCAATATCAATACTATTGAAAGTTTTGAAGTGTCAGGCAGCTATTTTTTGTAACTGAGTTATCTACCAGGATTGTATCATTGTAAAATTTATCAAATGTATTAATTAAAAAACGATCTTGTCATATGGTGTATGCAATTTATAAGAACTATTTTTTAATAAAATCTTTTAAACAAAAATTATAGTTTATTAACTTGGGTTCATTTTTCATAGAATGAAATTCTCATTTTGAAACAAAGATTGAAGTGATTAAAAGGAAGCAAAATTATGTTCTACCATTATGAATAACAAAATAAGAATTTAGATCTACATTTAAAATAATGCATAAAATGGTGTTAAATTTACTACATTAAAAGTATCTTAATTAAACATCTTATAAATTCTATATAGCCCATCTGAAGGTTTGCAATTGTATAGAAATGATAGTATATACCAAAATAACACAGAATTACATAGTAATGAAAATCAAAACCACTTTGTTGATGCGATAAGTGCTATTGCAAGACATATACTGATGGAAAAAAAAATCTCAAAACTAGGAAGAAGCTGTTCTAGATAAACAAATTTGGTAGGCGTGTTTATACATCTGAAAGATGACGTCAATTCAAATTTCGAGCTACGCGCGTAAGTGTGGCGCTAGTACCGACACTATGAACATGCAAATGAGGTTTGCTTTAAATAAGCGCTGTAAGGTTCGTGATCGTTATTTACAGTTGAGATTTGACGTAGTGGGTTAATGTTGGTCAAGGATGCCTCTGAGAAGACGAAGAAGCCATTATCAACAGCTCACTGAGTTTGAACGAGGTCGTGTTGTAGGGCTACGAGAAGGTAGGTTTTCTTTCCGCGATATTGCTGAAAGACTTGGCAGGAATGTATCCACTGTGCATGAGTATTGGCGGCAGTGGTCAAGGGAAGGTACTGCCTCAAGAAGACCAGGTCACGGGCGGCCACGGGGTTCTACTGAGAGGGAAGACCGTCGTATTCGGCGTATGGCTGTGGCTAATCGTACTGCGTCTGCAGCTGAAAGTCGAGCTGCAGTTGGCACCACAGTGACACAACGAACTGTTACATATCGGTTACTTCAAGGACAGCTCCGAGCCAGACGCCCTGTACAGTGCATTCCACTGACTCCAAACCACTGCCGTTTGCGACGTGAGTGGTGTCAAGCTAGAGCTCATTGGAGGACGGAGTGGAGTATTGTGTTTTCTGATGAAAGCCGGTTCTGCCTTGGTCGCAGTGATAGCCGTTTGTTGGTTAGAAGGAGGCCAGGTGAACGCCTGCTAGTGACTTGTCTACGGTCCTAGACACACAGGGCCTACTCCTGGAGTTATGGTTCGGGGAGCAATTTCGTATGACAGCAGGAGTTCGTGGTTATCCCTCGCACCCTGACAGCAAATTTGTACGTCAGTCTAGTGATACAATCTGTTATGCTGCCATTCATGAACAGCATTCAAGGGGGTGTTTTTCAACAGGATAACGCTCGCCCTCATACCGCTATTGTAACCCAACATGCTCTACAGAGTGTCAACATGTTGCCTTGGCCTGCTAGATCACCAGATCTTTCTCCAATCGAGCACGTATGGGACATCATTGGACAACAACTCCAGCGTCATCCACAACCAGCATTAACCGTCTCTGTGCCCAAGTGCAACAGGCATGGAACTCCATCCCACAAACTGATATCCGACACCTGTACGACACAATGCATGCACGTTTGCATGCTTGCATTCAAAATTCTGGCGGTTACACCGGTTACTAATGTACCAACATTTCACATTTGAAATGGCTCTACCTGTGATCTTGAAACTTTTTTCAATTAAATATGTCACCTAGACAAATGTATTCCTAAAATTTCATTACTGTACAATAATTTTTTCTTGGTGTTGGGATTTTTTTTCCATCAGTGTATAATATTTTCAAAAGTTATGGCGGAAAAACGTCGAAATTTGTCTTCATTTTTAATTAATTAAAATTCGAAAAAATCGCTCCTAGGTGCGCATTTCAGGCTCCCAAGGTATACATGTGCTAAATTTGTTAGCTGTAGGTCCAACAGTCTGACCTGTAGAGTGCCAATATACACATTGATCTTTAATTTAAAAATAGATAATACAGTAAAAGTGATACAAACTTTTCTTCACATTTTTTTTTGAAAATTTCATATTTTTTTTATTTTATGTAGACACATGCAGAAAATTACATTTTTATATGCTTAATTTACAATAATAGTTTATTTCTTTCTTAATTTCCGTTTTTGTCCATCTGATGGCAACATATTGATTAAAGATAATTTTTTCTCCTTTCACTCGTAACTCGCATCTGCAGCTTAAGTTTTATTTTTATTGTTGAAAAATATGATTAAATTATTTTTTGAAAAAAATTAGTCAAAAATAGAAATTAAATTTGTTGAATAAAATATTACTATCACTAAAAATATATATTTTTTATCTTTAATATGATGTAAAATTCAATATTATTTTCGAAAGTTATGGCGGGAAATAATCGAAATTTCGCTTAGTTTCTAACTAATTCGTTATAATTAAAAATTCGAGAAAATCACCCCGAGGTGCATATTTACTTTACAGGTATGCATGTGCCAAATTTGGCAACAGTAGGTCCAACGGTCTGGCCTCTAGAGCTCCAACACACACACACACACATGCTCGTTGAGCTTTATTATAAGTATAGATTATGGATTGTAGTGGACAAAAATATAACTAGGGTAGCAACATGTAAATGAATTATAAAGGTCTATAACACTCTTTTAATTTATTAATTTTTGATACCTCCTCCAGCAGTAAATATTGCAACTTTTTTCGGATATTGGAATGTTTGACTTCCTTATTTTTTGCCTTTACAAAAAGACGGAAAATTCTACAAAGGATTGAAATATTATTCTTAAACCATTACTTTACACTCCATGAAAAGCCAAAAATAGATTCTGTTAAAACAGTGTATATGCAGTTTGAACAAACTTGTAATGGATTTATTGATGATAATGACAATAATACAACGGTATCTGAAGCTAAAAATCTAATGCATTCGACACAAGAAATGACATTTATTTTATGCTTAATAGCATGGTTTGTCATATTTTCCAAAATAGCGCAGACAGAAATCAAACATATACAAGTTTCAAAGGCCATTTGCTGTTTATTGGGGAAACTTAGGGGGCCCTTCATGCTTCTCACTTGAAATTGTTCGCTTGGTAATACGAAAATACTTATGAATTTAGGAACACGTGGCAAAATGAAAGGCATTAAATCTATTTTATAAGATCCCAGAAGGATAATATGCATCTTCATGCTTCCTTAACTTCCTTACTTTTGGACTCTGGATACAACCGCAGACAGATAAGTATTGCTATCACTAGAAGTGCTATTGAAAATGAAAATAAATAAATAAATAAATTGAGGTTATTTTTTACTGCAAATTCTGATATTGCTAAGTTACAAAATATCCAATTGAAATAAATATAAAGTAACAATCAATTAAAACACATTAATAGCAACGACATTAGAGCTATTATCCACGGCACAGAAATTCTATATATTTAGTAGTGTTGTACTTTCTTCATCAGAGGCATATTTTTCAAAACTAAAATTTCCACTGTAAAGCTGACTCGATGGAGGTATTTTTTCATTTTTAACGTCTTATTACATTGTTAAGAACAAATAAATAATGAAATACACTTATTAACTTTCATAATAAACGGGAAAAAACAGAGATATTCAAATCCTTAGCATGCCCATAATCGGTGCAATTGATTTAAATTTTGAGCATAAATAGAGACATTGTGTTAAGTTTCCACCACAATTGCACATTCATACTGTATTATTCAAAACTCTAAATCAAGCATCAAATAAGTTTAAGATAACTGGAAGAATCAAAACGCTAGCTTAGGACTGGCCTGGAAATACAAACTGTATAATATTGAAAATAAAATCTCGGCAATTTACACTTCTAATTCAAAGACTACGATCAGTTTATGATTACAAAAAAATAAGACTATCTGTTTATTACTGTGATACTATGGACATAATGTATTCTTATTTGGAGAACTATGTGAATATATGTTAAAAGAAAGAATTAAACCAATCTATAATATTACGAAAATGCAAATATTATTATTGCCATAGGTCAAAAATATTTTACAAGCTTTCAATGCCAGTCCCAAAGAATTAATTAGAATTTCCAAAACTTTTAGGGTCAGGAGTTTTGTTTGGATCGAGTAAGTAAATGCAAAAACAAGAACAGGTTATTTCAATTCTATTAACTCGTTATATCAAAAAGACGTTCACGGTATGTCAATCACAAAATTATTTCAAGTTATTATGAAACGAAATTGAATAATGGTTTACTTTTTATTGTATGATTTCCGAGTCATTTCTATCCCAACGAGTTTGCTTCGGATTGCATTTTAGTCTACAATGACTTTTATTCACTACAGAATAATAGTCTTGAGTTCACAACAAGAAATATTGAGTGAGCCACATAATTTCTTTGAAGATGAAAAAAAAAATTATTTATATACAGTAAAGTTATTTATAACTGTACTCTTTAGCGTAAATTAGAATGCTCATGGCATTAATTATAAAAATAAATTGATAACAGAGTTTAAAATTAGAGGAGCGTTTTAAATTAAAATTGGGAATATAACGAAAAATAAGGAGATGAATTCAAGGAAGTTTCACATATTAAAGACTTCAAAATAGTTAAATGCTTTTTTAATCTAAAATTCTTTTAAAGCTGTAAATATCTTTATTTTTGCGAACTTTATTTTCACAACACGCATTTATTGATTTAAGATATCTAAGTTAAAGATATTTATGTAAGGATTTTTTTTTCATAATGTTTTTTTTTCCAAAATTTATATGATTTGTACAATTTTTTTAAAACTGTAAACATTCATGAATCTTTCCTTAACATATTTATTTATTTTTGAAGAGCTAGCAAATTCTCTAATCTGTGTTTTGTACAAAATTCTAAATCCAATACAAATAAGAAAACTTAATTATAGAAAAAAAATTTTTTTTAAGTATAATAAACATTACATTCACGAAACAATAAACAAGTCAATGCATGTTTTAAAAAAAATAAAAATCGTCTGTTCCGTTTTGAAGAAAACATTATTCCATGGAGAAAAAAAAATCAGTTCCTGTTGTACGATTTTGACGGTCGAATAACAACATTGACCTTGAGCAATAGGATATTGGTAACATTCTCTGCCTATCTAACAGCAAAGGGAGGAATGTATTACCATTCAAAAGGATTCGATGAAAAAAAGAATAAAAAAAGGAAACACCTTGCCACTTAAAATGCATGCATCACATAATTGTCTTGTTTTCTTTATTATTGATTAGTCCGAAATTATGAGGCTAAATTAGTACCCATTAATTTGTGTCAAGTAAGTTTTCGTAGCACTAGAGTTATTATTCTATGAAAAAAAGTTCTTAACGTTCAATCACGTGAAGGTGAAAATTTTTATTTAAATTACAGGTTCAGATGACAGTTGAACTTCAAATATTTTATTTTTGTTAGAGTTTTCAGGATATTTCAGTTTAAGTTATAAAAGGAGTGGTTCATAGAAAATTACTCTTTTTTAAGGAATTTCAGTTAAAAATATTGTTGATAATTTTTGTGTTCATCGAAAAATACACTATATTTGTATTTACTTAAAATATCTTAAATAACGTGATAAAATTTTTGTTAAATAGCTGTTTTATACTACAAAAACTCTTTCAGTTCTTGATATCTATAGAATGTACCGAATACTTTTTTGTCCACATTCATTCTAATAAATTTATTCTATTTTGTTGTTAACAGAATTTTTCTACATCATTCAACGTTTTTATTATTTAGATTTGTAATAATCAGGGGTATTTGTCTGTTTATGGTAATAACTACCATCATGCGTGCTCCATACTCAAATAACGATATTTATTATTTCTAAATCAGTTTTAGAAAAAAAAAAAGAAAAAAAAACTTATTTATAATTAATTTATTTATTAAATTTATTTATTTCTCTTTTTCTTCTTATTTATTAGTATTGGGTCAATCATGGACATATTTCCTCAAACTAAACAAGATAATCAACAAAAATTTAAGGAAAGGCAAATAAAATACCATTAAAAATTTTTATGCTTTTGTTGCGAATTCTTATGTATTTGAAAATATGAAAATCTTTTAGTCAGATTGATTGAATTAAATTCGAAACTTTCTAGTTAATGCTTTCCATGTTGTGCTTGTTGTTTTCGATTATCAGAGCGATGCAGAGTTTTTTCCAAGACACTCAATGCAAAAATCTAAAAAAAGGTACGTTTTGGAAATTAGTTTATAATTCTAAAATATATATGAAATAAGAAAAATAAAAATGGTTTTTCGATTGCACAAAATTTTATTCAATAAATTTTATTGAATATTTTAGTTAACGATATGAATGAGCTTGTTGACTGCTACACATTTTCTGCAACCGTGGGTTTAAAGTGGACTTTGCTACTGTTTATGACATTCAATTGCACTTATAAGAAATTAATTAAATTGGATTAAAATTTGCGGAATTTTAGCAGTTAAGATTGCGTGCTATATTTTCAAATGCCACTGAAACTTTGTGAATTTCTTGATACTAAATAAATATGGTAAATAAATAAATTATACTTGATATAATAAAAGTTTCCTTTCGATGAATTTCTAAACCAAAAGAAACCATCTCTTGTAAAATCTTTCTCGTAAACACCTTAATAAAAGCGTTTTCATCCCTAGCCTCCCCTTAAGAATTGTGGAATTTGGGGAAGATAATGAACACTACGAATTTTTATTTTTATAAAGTCCCCCCAGAGTGTTTCCTACTTCTTAAAATACTAAAAAAACCAAGTATCCATTTTGAACGTCTTACCAAATATTAAATGTGGAACGCCACAACCAAAATTTGATTCAGTGACAATTTGATATAAACAGGGAATCTTATTATGTAACCTGATTTAAAAAAATACCGGGCAATTTTATAAAAAGATAACAATGAATTTAATTATCTATTAAATTTTTATATTTTTGAGCTATCCCAGTTACGTATATACAATTAGAAGTTTAACATTTCAACAAATTTGCCTCACAATTTGACACAGATATTACTCTTTAAGATACACAATTCTATGGATTAAACTTTTATCTTGAATTATCTTCATGTTTGTAGCTATCGTATTCTCTTGCACTCGCACCTACAAATGGAAAAACTCCTTTTTTCAAAACTTAGTAGAAACATGCTAATCTGATGCAAAGATTACACACCAAATTTGACCCATAGTTCAAATTCTCAAACCCATAATCAAAGAGATTTTTTTTTGTTTTAAATTTTTCTATTCACAGATAGATAGACATAATTCAAAAAATTATTTCTATTTATTTGTCGAACCTTTTGATAACTACAAGATTTTCTTTTCGTATATTTCATATATATAAAGTAAAATAGGAGAAAAAGAAACGCTTTTGAAAGCTTAGAGTTATTATAATTTTATTAAGAGACTTATTTGTCATAAGCTGTAACTTATCAAACACAATAATGCCTAAAGGGGATATCAGATCAGAAACATGAATGAAGATTCATACTACAAGCAATTGTTTTATGAATGCCAGGCATGTTTTATCTCGGTGTGACTTCGATTGCCTCAGGGCTATAGAATTAATTATTATTAA
>JAPMOQ010013673.1:24062-113896 GCA_026543055.1 Argiope trifasciata
CAAAGAGAACCTTTTGAAAATGAATGTTATTTCTTCGGTTTAAGTGATATTAGTCTATCAAATTATATTTCTTGACGATCATTATATATATATATATATATAATATTTCTTTTTAGAAACAAACATATTTCCTTTCATGCACACACGTGCTGAAAATTACATTACTAGATGTTTAATTTGCAGAAATTATTTATTTTTTACTTTGAGTTTTTTTTCCAATCTGATGGCAACATATTAATAAAAGATAATTTTTTCCCTTTCACTCGTGACATGCTCGTGCTGATTAAATTTTATTGTTTTGTCCGAAATATATTGTTGAAAAATATAGTTAAAATATTTCTTTAAAAATTCATTAAAAATATAAGCCTAAGTTATATGTTAAAAGTCTGATACCATTAGAAAGCCAATTTTTTTAAATCTTTAATTTAATTTAAAAATAATTTTTATGAGATAGTATTATCGGAAGTTATTGCGGAAAAACGTCGAAATTTCACTTAATATTTAATTAATTAAAATTCTAATAAAAAAATTCGAATAAAGGACTCCGAGGAGCACATTATCGACCTCCAAGGTATACATGTTTCAAATTTGGCAGCTATAAGTCCAGTGGTCTAGCCTGTAGAGTGCCAACACACACACACACACACATTGAGCTTTATTATAAGTATAGATTATTTGATTTAAATTATTATTTTTTAATTTATTATTTATTATTTAATTATTCATTTTAAATTATTTATTTTAATTTATTATTTAATTATTTAATTGTATTATTTTTCATTTTAATCTAGCATTTTCATTTCACCTCAGAACATTTTTTCAATTCTTATTGTCTTATTTCACAATTCCGTTGGCTTTTAAGACAGTCATTGATTCCAAAAAAAATAGAAGGAAAGGGGCTGGAATTTTTTTATTTATTTAAATGTTGACTGAGAAAGAATAGAGTATTCCGAATCTTATTGGTTGATACTGCTTTAATTTCTTTCATTTGCTAATTTTTTCAGAATTCTTAATTCCAATGACCAGCTAAGTTATTCGGGTTCTCGCTAATGAAGTCATATTATATATATTTTTAATTAAAAATGTTCTGTCTGGTGCCCACTCAGATACTCAAACATTACGAAATCTATTTTATAATTCTCAATGAAAATGCGATCACAGAAGCCATCTATTAAGCGAATAGTTGCTTTTCTGCTATTAGTCCGGTTTAAATCTAATGTGAATAGCTGGGAAATAACTACTTGCGTTTACCTATAGAAGATTTAAGGAAGGCGTGTTTTTCTGTCGCAGTTGTTGACCTTTCGTGACTTTTTTGAAAAAAGAAAGACCATTTTTTGCCGCTATTAATCAAATAATTAATAGCGGAAGCATAAGCAATTAGACAAAAAACTTTAATAATTTTGACACGTCAAATTAATATGAAAATGTTTTTAAAATTTTCTTTAGTAAAAATATATCTCTTACTATTAAACATGTACAGGCATGTTTTTTTTTTCGATAGATAAACTTTTTTATGCTCTAGGTTTTTTATCTATATAATATGCATACGAATGGTGTGTCACCTTAAGAAACTTAACGTGCATGTCGTATAGCGTTTGTAGCGTATCTATATAATGTAAGTTATTATATATACAGAAAAGCCGTCATTTAATAGATATTTATTATAATTCATTTATTAATTTTTGATTTAAATATAAGATAGAAGATTACAGTAATTTGTTTCAAATAAGATTATTTTGAATAATAATAGAAGCTATTTCTAAGGATGTAAGGAAACTATAATGTAAATAAATACATTAACTAAATGTGCGAATTTGAACATATACCACTTTCGTTTGTCCCAGAAACGTTTTGTGAAAATGCTGAAATAAAATGCTAAACATCAATTAGGAAACTTCCATAAAATGTTATAAATCTTGCAAAACGTAAACAAAATAAAAAATTACATTTTGAAATCATTATTGATTTTAATTTTTGTTTAAAGATAATATGACCTTTACCAAGCTATTAAGCCAAGAGTATTAAAATGTCCTACTATTTGAGACACAATTTTTTTATTATAGGAAACGGAAATAACTGTTATTTCTTCTGAGTATTCCAAGAAAAAGCACGATATCGATTGTTTATTTAATTTGATTTGAATGACACAACGCCAACATTCCAAATGCCATATGGTTGTCGTTAAAGAAAACTATTTATAAATAAACTGAATAACATCTTTTTTTTTTCAGAAGTATATAATTTATTTTCATGATTCTTGATTAGGAAATTTACAGAAATGAAATAAATGATATAATTCGGTTCAATACTTAGAAAACCCTGATCAATTTTTATCACAGAAATTTTTTTCTGAAAAAAGTTTTGCGACCTTTTTTATGAATATTCATTTAAGAACCCTAAACTCTTTTCTTCAAGCATACGTCATATGGGTTGGGTCCTAATCCAATACCCAGTTGTCCATCAAAATCAGGCTTCGCTCCTTCGGGTAAAGAAATGTGGAACTTTTGAAGAATCGAAGTGAAATACAAGAAAACTTCAGTCCTAGCGTAAGATTCACCGGGACATGATCGTTTACCTAAATGAAAAAAAAAAAGATTTATATTATTCCACTGGTTTATCTTATACTATAATACGAGGAATGGTTGCCAAGTCGAAAATCGCCCCAGAATTAATAAACTCCGGTAAACTTGGGGTTCTGGGGTTTTTGGCCACGAGAAATCGATTGGCGCTGGTTTTGAAGCGCTACGGTCGAGCAGTTCGGAGTTACAGATAGGATATTTTCAAACTTTATTAGTTCGACATAATGGCTAATAGGTTGCAAGCGATAACGTGCTGCCATCTATAGCCAATATGGCGAACTAATAAAGTTTCCAGAAGATGATCCGGAACTCAAGGAACTGATCTCGAAATGGATGATTCATAACCCGTGTGGTGGTATGAACCCAAGCGCTCCGTGCATGGTCAGCAAACTTGGAAGAGACCAGTGCAGATGGGGATTTCCAATGGAACATCAAGACATGACATCGCTGGTGGACGATGAAAAGCCGAGGTTTAACCGGTTATCTTTTCACCAATGGTTTCACAAATTTTCTTATGGCATGTATTGTTTTGATAAATCACAATTGAAAATTTAAATCTTCGAGTTAGCTTCGATACCTGTTTTCTCCGAGCGGAGCTCGGTCACCCGCTGGTTTCTCTAAGTACTGAAAATAATATTTATAAATAACATGTGAAAAAAGAAATATGAAATTTTAAATCTTAAAATTTTCTTTAGGGTGAATTATTTAAAATATACTTGTTTAATTTAAACTTAAATATATTTTGCATCTATTGGCGATCATTGAAGACTGAGTATAACTTTAAGTTGTCATTGAATAACAATTATATCTTTTCTGCTATCTTCTACAACTAGATTATCGTCAATTGTATAACAAGGTAATCATTGTTTGCTCCCATAGATTAAGTGTACCAGATCCATGTACAGAGTAGTCACAAAAACATTTCACTATAACATGAACCCAATGCCAATCAAAAGTAAATTTCAGATACTGTTACTTGAAGGTTTTCACTCAGGATAGCAATAATTTAGAATAAAAGAATCACATGATTACTTTTACAGCTAAAACAATTCAACATTTTTGAAAGACACCCGCCTTTCTTTACTGCCCAGTATAAGCGACCAGTATATTAGAAAACTATAAATAGCTTTGAACGATATACGTAATATGAAAATTACTGATGTAGTAGTTACATAACTCTTATCTTCTCTTTTGGATACTAGATGGCGATGCCTGATAAGGTTATCCCATATGCCATCTCACATTGCATTGCGCATTGTAAATGTAATTAGAATGAGATGTGATACTGTACTGTTAAGCTGCGCACGTGTATGTCTTGTCTTTGTGTTTGTTCAGTGTGTGAAATATTTCTTAAACCATAAGTCATGTTGCTTCCTGCACAGATCATAATAATCTACATTCCACCACACTAATGTACCACATTTGGCAAGATTATTGAAAAAGGACTAATGGCAATACAGAGAGAAGATGTGCTGATGCGTTTTGTACAATTCACAAGGACATAAATCGCAGAACACTACGCTTATCGATTCCAGCAATATCAGGTGCTACAATCCATGTGATGAGTAATAGCATGTCGACTATACCAATTGTTGCCTCATAAGATATGATGAAGATAGGAATATAGCATGCGGTTGCTTAACTAGGAATTATGGGTGCATGAGGCATATTTCATCCTAATTTTGTACATTAACTTTCAGCGTTCATCGAGTTGATGAAAAACTTTATGAGAGTTTTTACACAAAAAAAAATGTGTGAGTGAGGCAACATTGTCATCACATTCATTTTCATTCAATAGTTCTTGGAAGAACTCACTTCTTTAGATATTAAAACGCACTCCGTTACAAGTGCTTGATATATAAAAATGTAGCAAAATTTTGCAGAATTACGTAACTATATAAATTAAATGTCGTAAATGACACTGTATGGATGCAAAATGGTGTTCTGTACGTTGCTGCATTAGTTTGATAAATGTGGCAACAGCACTTGGGCGTTGGTCATTTCGCATATTTAAAATTCGAACCAACACAAATCCCAGACCTCACACCAATAAATATCTCGTTCTGGAATCATCCGAAATCAAAGGTTATGTATCAAAGCCATGAGATTTTTAAAACTGAAAAATGCTATAAAACGTGAAATTACAGATTCATGCTGTGATGCTATATATGTTATTGTTGTCAACAATTTCCTACGCGTTCTGTGCTAACGTCTGCAAAAACGAGTGCGTTGAAAATTTGTAATTCGAGCAAAAGTTCTCCTTCCTCTTCCGTCTGGAATTGACATGGTTCTTTACAATGTTCTTTTTCACATATACTTTGTGCAGCAAATTTTCGTCCTATATGTATCGTTCCAACCCTATTTAAGGCTTTTTTTAATGCGTTGGACAATTTATACAGGAAAAAAAGTATTGCTATTCGAAAATTTCTTCTCTGTAACTGTAACTATGAGAGCTCTATTTACGTAATTTATCACGATGTCGAATGCATGTCTTCAAATAACAATATCATAAACTTCTTTTCGATTGGTTGAGGGAATAGATATCTATTGGCTCATATACCGTTCAAGTTTCTTTATGCCGACCCGATATTTTTGCTGGTTGTGCTATTGTATGATCATGAGCCATTTGATACTAATTTTGGTGCCTGTGAAATCACGAAAAATAACCAATTTCTTTATAAATATTAAGTTTTTTATCAATAAGAGAAAATGCTTTTCTCTTTAATGAGTTGATATCATAACATTGGTAATTCAATTAATTGGTTATACAATAGTCATTAAACAAGACATCCATTTAAAGTATTTAAAAATAATCTTTGATTTATTTCCTTATTCATTTTATCTTTCCAGGCATGTCGTCACAAGACGTCATTAGCAATATGATGTAGTGATGCATCTCTTACATTTACCATCGTTTTTTTTAATATATAATGTGATAAAACACTTTCGTTAAGCATCCGCCCTTAATGATCCTCACTTGAAAATTGAAAATAAATGTATCGCAAGTCTCAACAAATATTTGTATTTTGTATCCAAAACAAATTAATGGCTTTCGAAATTCATGATTTGCTTTTATGTCAACAAATTTTGGACAAACTGTGTTACAAACTTACCGATTGAAAACGGAATAAAGTACTCTGGCTTGATCAATGCTTTTTTATCTTCGGTCAAGAATCTTTCAGGTCGAAATACGTCTACATCATTTCCCCAGTACTTTGGATTGTGGTGAATAGACCAAAGATTGGCCAAAACATACGAATCTTTCGGGATAAAATATCCATTCAGTTCCGTATCCCAAAGAGTGCTAAAAAGGGAAAAAAATCATATTAATACATTCTCTGGTAGATTATATATGATTTATTCTTAAAGCATCATTATGATATAAATGATATTGTAATCAGCTGTAAAACAGATATTTAAGGATTTCACATTTCTAGTGTATAATTTTTGAGATACAAATAAAATAAAAAACAAATTTTCAAAAGTGCAAACTGCAAATCTATAACAGTATCGTTTCTATCATTAGATTACAAAATTCATTTTCTTAATTAAAGAATTTATTACTCGTGGTTTTTTACACAAATTTTTGGAAAGATATGTTGAAGGATTTTTAATAATCTATATACAATATAATGCACTTGAGAATGTTGCGTTTAAACAGAAAACGAAAGCATTCAGAGTCGTGTTAGTGTAATTTACTTTGTTAACATAGAACTGAAACTTGTACAGCTGTTGAAAGTTTGTACAATAAATGATTCCACCCAGAAAAAGATTCTGAATTCGGCAAACTTGCTTTCGATTAATTTTAAAGTAATCTGAAAATTGGAAAAATAGAGAGCTATCTTCTCGTATGATCAAATACAAAATAATTCAAAGAAACAATTTTAAAAACGGGAAGTTTAACCCTTCAAGAATTAGTTTTTGTTTCAAATTTTGTTATTTCGGACTTTCATACTCTCCCGTCTCATAGTTAACAAATCAAATTTATAAATATAGATAATGAAACTCATACTATCTGAGGATATTGATTGGAATAATTGTTCTCCATCGCATCAGTTCCATGATGGTAGCTTCAGTGTAAGGCATTTTGTTATGGTCATCCCAAGAAGGAAATCTTTCGCTTCCAATTACATTATCGATCTCCTGCTGGACTTTCTTCTGGACATCTTGATGTACAGCCATGGTAAGAACAAGCCAATCCACAGTCAGACGAACGGTTTCACTGCCTGCACCGAAGAAAGTACCGATCATGTCTTGAAGGACTTCCTCTATGAAAAGAGAAATCACAATGAATGCAATGCGCAAGGATAAGGGAAATAGTTTTACATAAATTAATATATAAAATGGAAACGGAATTTTGGCATTTAAAATGTTTCATAAGCTTTTAGGAAACTGAATTTTCCATTTAAAAAAAAATATGAAATCTTAATAAAGTCCAGTTTTTTTATTCATTTTCTTCATGTACTAAATATCCAAACTTAATTATGATAGTGTGTTGGCAATGACAATTTAATATTTCTAAGAATAAAATTATCGATATTTTAGTTAAATTTTAATTTCGCATGAGTGACGGTATTTGATAGTGAATTTGATTAAAATAATATATGATGATTCCATAATATTTCAAGATTGTTCTATAAAAATAACAGAACTGAGAAATATATATAAAAAAATCTAGACATCAGAGAAAAAATCATGAAACCATAACGTTCTGAAAACAGTAATGGGATGAAATTAAAGTACAGCGAAAATCAAAAGAAATATCAAAACATTCAAAAAATATAAATATCTTATAAATGTAACTAAAATCACAATAAGAGAATTCGGTGTCGCATAGTTTCATGGTTTAGTTTTGATACGCATGTTTCCTATAAAGAGAATTCTACTAGAAGAAATAATGTCAAAAGTCTATTTCTATTTTAATTTTTAAAATTCTGATTTTGTATGCACATATACATCCAAGAAAATAAGATATTTTTACTAAAGTTCAATTTAGATGAATATAAAGTGATAACTAAAACGAATTTTAGGACATAAAAACAGTCATCTTGCAGTTACATAGAACAGAGGTGTCCAAACTTTTCGTGGCACGGGCCGGATCGAAATTAGATCCATGTTATACGGGCCACATGTATATACAAATTGAAAAATATCATTATGAGTAAAGTAGCATTAAATACTATTAATTAATACTATTTTATTGTAACTTGAAAATACAAAATACTAAACAAACAAAGTATAATTATATAATTATTTTATATAAATTGAAATATTTTCATGCAACTTCTATATTTATGCAATATTTCATGCAACCGCCCCGGGCGGCAAAAGTTTTAGGTACGTTACTGTGCGCGTGCAATAATTCCATGAAAACGTTATCGAAATCAAAACGATATTTGTTTATTTATACTTAAGTGCTTCTTTAAGCGAACTACTCAAAATTGCTGATGCTTTATTTACAACAAAACAATAAGACTCTGCTTATCATCAAAATTCACATACGTATAAAATTTCTTTTATGTTTGAGTTACCGAAATATATTTTTTTATTTAGTCTTATAACTTAACAGCGCGATAGACATTTGTGTTTGGTCAAGTACAACAACTCCGTTTTGTTGGCCACGTAGTTTTCGATATACCTTTATGAAAATGAAAAAGTTTGGGCGAAAACATCATTATGTTTTAAAACCCTCCGCGGGCCGTATAAAATCACTTGGCGGGCCGAGTTTGGCCCGCGGGCCGTAGTTTGGACACCTCTGTCATAGAAGAATGATGATACAAAATATTTCCCTTTATTTTGATACATAAGTTAGCAAAATAAAAATATTTTTAACACATAATTTAGTAGAGTAGCGAAAGGAAAGTAAAGTTCCAATTTCTAATGAGTAAATTCCCCATCGATAATAGTTAAGCTCCATTCAAAGCAGGTGTGTAAACTTAGAACACAAGTATTTATTCAATCACTTCCAACACACCCACTAACTTATCAGTTGAAAATGCTTATCGGTTATTTTTCCATCAACTTATCAGTTAGAATTTCTTGCATTGTTTCTACTACTGATCTTTGGAGAGAACTTGACTTCAAATAATCCTCTCATCCGTTCGTAACACTCCTCAAGGATATGTCTTGAAGGATATGTATAGGATGATTATCCGTCGAATATCAATTTTTTAAAGATATGATCTGTAAAATATGAAAGCCAGATAACCATTCGAAAAGCATGGTATTCACATTTTCTAAGTCGCATATAAATATTGAGTAATTGCATCGAGCCCTTCCTGAAAACTTGGAAAATCAGAGTAATTGGCGAATATAACAAATTCTGAGTTTTGAGTATGATTTTCTCCCTGATCTGCTTGCTATTTCGGTAAATCCTTGTACTTTCGGTGATTAAAGCCTTATTTTTACACTAATGTCCTATTTTTCCCAGGTCTATTGTCAACTGTTAATCTTAACTAACTTTGTTTATATTTTAGGCTTTTATGCATTGGGTTGTGTTGTTAAATATGAATATCCTTGGGAAAATTTTTAAAATGTCATGCTCTAAATGCCTTAAAACAGTTAAAAGCAATAAAATATAATTTTATTTGAAAATCATCAGTCATATATAAAAACTTCATCTAAAAATTGAAAATTTTTATTATTTTGTAGTAGTTTAGAATAGATACATTGCTAATTACCTTATTTTTTTTCAGAAAAAAAAGATATTTTTAATAGCTAGAATTGATTAAATCAGAGATATCTTATTCTGTCAAAACTTTATTTTCTCTTTTAGATATCGCTATTTACTTCCTGATAAAATATAATTGCAAGATCATTAACAGACACTTTCTTTCAATTAAGAACAGACCTTTAATTGATTTTAATCTTCGATTTATGCATAGTTTAAAAAAAAGAAACAAATGAAATATAGTGTTCCTTACAACATCATAATAATTATTACTGTTTTAGACTTACTGCAAAATGCTGGATCATTTCGTTTTTCTATTTCTATCAAATAGCCATCGATATAATCTCGAGGATTGTTTGGATCAAGTGTTCTCTCGTGCTCTGCAATCTCCTTCCTGCAAAAAATAATAATCTTTAGCATTTGTCCTTAAAATTAATTTATGTCCAAAGACATATAAAGTTGAAAATCATATATTAAATAGTTATATTCATAGCCTATTCCTTTTATAGCATTTTGCCAATTTATGTGATAAGCCGGGGTTTTTTTTTCGCTAAGAAAGTTTTGACGTCTGACAAGATCAATAACCAATATGCATTAATTTCGGGACATAGGTTGAAGTGATGAGTTACCTGCAAAAACAATTTATCTAGTCAACAAAATTAGATATCTTTTATATCTAGATGAGCAACAAACATCTAAGTCGGTTGTTTTGATATATTTGAATTTAACGCTGGAAGTCACTGTTTTAAACTGTGAAGTAAAAATTTAGATGCGTTTATTAACCATTAATTTTAGAACATAAATTGAATAGAATTATTATTAGAAACTTTAGCTCTATTGTAAACTTCAGGATAGAACTCTACAATAGGATTGTTATGATTATTATGAAAAATAACATAATTATTAAGTGATGCGTTTTAAAGAATTTTTTTATGTCCGTTATGATAATTAACATAATATAGAGAGCACAAATATCTATAAAAATGTGAATGTTTCATTTAAAGGCATAGTTTAAATTTTGATTTTTCAAGTGCGATTACTTTGTGTCTTACAAACAAAAGAGGTTTGATTTGATTATTCGGAAGAAAAAGACGCTAAAAGGATGTAATTTTTTAAATAATACATAGTTAAATTATCTTTTGCTTAATATAGTAGCCAAATTTATAGCTCCTGTAAAATAAATTTTTGGAAAAGATTATATTTTGCTAATCACTTTGTAAATATGAAAGCAATTCTTCAATTTTTGAAAAAAATTAGGCGCTAACATATAAAATAATCTTTTGATATACTTATTTTATAATCATCAACTCAAATTCAAAACAAAAAAATTATTTAGAAGAAATGGAGGTTTTTCTTACTATTATTAATAGGAATTTCCACTCCTAATATTTCTCTCAAACAATCATTTTAGGTGCTTTCATACAAAAAATGAAATGTTGCATTTATAAAAGAAATCGAGATAGCAGGTGGGAGATTCCTGAAGAAGATAGTTTTTATTCCGTATGATTCAATAAATCTATGTTTGCATTCATATGCTTAAAAGAACAAAAAATAAATAGGGAAAAATCACATTTTCAAAATGATGAGTTATATTAAAATTTGAAAATACAAAAAAAATTGATTTAATAAAGTTAATGAGTTGTTAATAGAATGCAGAGTAAATAGTAGTCATTTTACCTTAATGAAATCTTCAAATTAATTGAAAGCTCATTAGAATCGGCAAAAAAATTGATTGACGATTGATCTATTTTGGCTAAACATTTATTTTGAAATTTCGTCAGGTTTATTGTAGTCAGTATCAATCTAATTGAAAGTTAGATGGGAAGTTGCGATGTGTATCATACTTGATTGTTGTTTTCGGAGATTATCCTACCTAATTATAACTCTATTACATTGAATGTATTTGAACAAAATTAGTTTTAAACACTTTTAATCATCATTCTGTAAAATGAAATACATATCCAAGTTTGAAATACTTATGTGAAAATTTCTTTCATTTTTTATAGCATTTTAAATCATTTGTATCATTTATTATTTCTTACATTAGACTGGACTCATTCTAATGGGACTTATAAAAAGTGCTATTTTCCAATGTTTGAAAGATTAAGAAATAAAATAATAATAAAGGTATTTAAGAGATTGATCTTTTAAATAGAGAGGAAAAACCTCAAGTTTAAAAATTAGATTTTTCTATATTTTAATTTTATTTTTATATAAGCAGTTTACATGACAAGCATAAAAAAAGAAATAACATAATATTTAACTATAAGTCCTCTTCAAGAGAGTTAGTTTCAGTATCCCGTCTATTTAAAAATTGAAATTATATTTAACAGAAAATAAAATTGTAAAAACTTTTTAACAAAATCTTAGATAATGCTTTTCAGGTTGCTGATTTAAGAGTGAATTAATCAATTAAAAAAATTTCAACACCCCTCTGTAAGCAAATTTAAAACCATGCAGAATAATGTTCAGAAACTGAAGTGATATTGATTAGAATTTGAATAGATTCAAATATTAGGCCCTTGTAAGCCAAGTATGCAAATGAAGGCATAAAATTTATTTATGCTAATAATACCATAAAAAATGTGCAGGATCGCTAACTGCTTTATAGACTATGACCAATTTTGCCAATTTAATAACCTAGTACTGTTTATTTCCTAACACGATCATTTGTAACCTTCAGAATTCTTTCAGTCTGAATTAATTCACACTGTAGAAGCGCTTTCGTAGCTTGCAGCATTTTACCAAATTTAAAAACAGATCAGATGAATCAAGATTCAGTAACACCCACAAATTAATTTCTAACCGATTCGAAATTGAAAAAAAAGACCCTTACAAAGTGTATTCATTCATATCTTTCGTCGTCCTGGCTAATTGTCCTTCATTTCCCAACTTGAAGAACTTAGCCACTCTTGCGAGCCAAGGGAAGAAGAGTTGCCAAGATACTTGTCCGGCAGCTGCGGCTCCCTCTATCAGGGCTTTATCCAACATCATTCGAATTGGATCGTCGTATTTCAGTCTTTTGCCGAACACCAGGGAAGCTATGTTGTTGGACATGCTAGGAGATAACACAGGCCGTACTTTCATAGGTTGCCCATTGAATTTGGCGAGGTGGTCGAGCAAGTCGCGGATCTCCTCCTAAAATCAATGGGAAAAAATCTTTTTTATTAAACCAATTTTTTTTTACAGAACAGATTGTGACATTTCTTGACATTTTGTCCCTTCTCACGTGGTGAGGTGTTTTTCTTATTGTATCTTGGGTCTACTTTTATTGTTTTTATTACAAGATTTGATATATTGCATAGACTATTATATATAATTAGATAATCAGAGTTCATCTTGTTGTATCATAGATCTGAAGAAATGGGGGATGATCTTTAACATTATATATACAAGTCTCTTTTCTGAAGAGAAAAATGTGAAAGAGAAAGGGTGACAAAGAAATAAAGAAGTAATTATAAATTTGATTGTTCTTTTAAATTCGGTGCATTTTTTCCCTCTATTTCTAATTATAGTTATGTTTTCAGTCGCATGATATAAAAAAGTTAAATGCATCCTAGTTTGGCACAGTTTGATTGAAATTCGTTTCTTGTCATCAAAACACGGAGTTGGTTTCTTTCATATATTAAGCTCTCTTAACTCATATAAACACACATTAAAGTGTTAATCACTTACATTAATTTCAACCTCAATTAAAGAAATCTGGACTGTGCACGAATGCTTTTGTTTGTAGCAAGGTCGTACTCAGCAACATAAGCTGCTTCTCACGTCTCACATTCTTTTATATTTCAATCCTTCAAAAAACATAGGGCTCACACATCAGAAGTTGCATTGATAATACATTAACACATAACTCGTCTGAAAATCTTTTGACATATATACCAATCCGTTAGTTTATATCATATAACACATGGATTTGCTTTGTTGTTGTTTTTTTTATACAGAATGATGTTTTCCACCAATTATACATCTTCCTATTTTGCATCCACTCCATTGATTAAAACAAATCGAACATAATTAACATTTCCCCCATTTTAAATTGTTTCATTTTTAGCATCTACAATAACAAGGCTAAATATATTGCAAAGGGTCGATGATGTCCTACCTTTATCATATCCTCCAGAAGAGACTTTCCAAACCCTAGATCTTTCAGGATCTGAAGTGAAAACCTTCTTTGTTCTTTCCATGGAAGACCATTAAATGCTCCAGTTTCTATGAAAATAAAGAAAACAATATGAGAAAAAAATGTTTTTGTTCCTCTCTAACTTTCTCGTACACAAAATACTAAAACAGGAAGAATTATCATCGTCAAAAAAATTGAATTCTAAGTTTTGGTGAATCTCCACGCTTCAAACTTCCCTGAGTGCGAAAAGTATTGTATTTCTGTCTATGTGAATTCAATTACTGAAAACCATTTTGAACGCATTCAAATGAAATTTGGTGTATGACTTCTGCTCTTAATTTTTAGATTTCTATCAAATTTTGAACATATTTTCCCTTTGAGGAATCTGCTTATGTTTTATAAAATGTTTTTCATCATTAGTAGTTCATTTGGTATATGGCGATTTTGTTCAGTAAAAAATCATTCTTCAATACCCCATGTATAATGACATAAATCCAAAGAATTTGCAATCAAAAGTATTCAAACGACGAAATATAATTTATGCTTTCCACCTTGAAAGATAGTCAACTACGAAAGAAATGTTAAGAAATATCTGAAACTAGAATTAAAATCGTAGCAGGATTTCAACCACAGTAAATCCATTCCCGTAAACTAAACCTAGATTCAATCTTGTAATTCACCAACAAGCCAAAAAAAAATCTTTTTCATCAAGTAATAGGGCAGTTCCCTAGACCATTATCTTATCTTCCAAAAGAATATATCCTGATGACTTCTTGAGGGAATTAAAATATATTTAAGGATTTTTAATTCATGATTAAATTTAACGGTTTCTGAAAATCTGTATTAAAGACTTCCCATTACATAAACGTAAAGAAGTTGCCAAATTAAATTTAAAATAACAAGATTTCAAAATTGTAAAAACCATCTTGAAATTAGAAGTTTTCTACTTAATTTCAAGACACTGTCCTGAAAAAGAATTGAATTTTAATATAAAATTGATATCCAGCTATACCTTGCCAATTTTCTCATTGAGTATCTACTAACAAAACCTGTAGATAAAATATTTAAGAATTTTAGCTTTTTATAGTGATGTGTGACATATGAAATTTATAAAATATTTTCAAAAGTAATACTTCTTTCAATCAATAGCACAATAAATGCATATATATCTATATCAATAATCCGACAATTAAAAAGAAAACGTCTGTTATTCTAAAGATCTGGTTAACAAAAGTACCAGGAGCATTAAGCTAAGAAATTTGTCAAAACTATTTACTAAATCTTTCACCGTATCAAAAGCTCTAGATATAATTACGATAAAATTAAAAGGATTTTCAAGGTATTTTTGAACGTCAAAATGTTTTTCTATCACAAAATGTGATAATTATTTTAAATCTCTTCAACAATTATTTTTTTTAACTTAATCCGTTAATCATTTCAATATTCAAAAATGTATATTTTCAATAGATGTTTTAAGAAAAAATATTGAGCTCAGGAAAGAAAACTAAAAGACTTCCGACAATTTTTGAAAAAACTCACCTAGAGTTGCTTTTTTAAGATCAAATGGATTTTCTGGTGGTCTTCCCATAAAAGCATCTTGAGCGAAAGCATCTTTAGTTGACTGGTAGTCGTCCAAAATAATGCAATATTGGCTTCCCAGTTGTAGACTAGAACGTATCATATCTTAGTTTTAGATTGTTAAATATGTGTGTTGATGGAATTAATTTGAACTTATAAATAATGAGAAGTTAGATATTAATTGATACAATGTAATAAGAAAAAAATACTAATTCCATTGCATTAAAAGATATTCATTCATAAAAAAATAAATAAAAATATTTTTTATTTTTAAAAAAGAGCATTACAAAAAATATAATCATGGTCTTGAGCGAATATGCCTAAAAATTATGATATTTTTTAGTTCAAAAGAACGTAATTATATCTTCTGACTAATCCTTTTTATTAAGAACTAACCCTTCTGTAATTTAGCCAGGTGAAATATCTAAAATTTTTAATTAAATATATTGTGTAATTTTGACTTAATTGCTTCACAAATAAAATATTTTTAAGCTTCAATTCTCGATAGATATATAATTATTTTCATTTTAGAAATCGTATGTCTTTCTTTTTTCACCCTATATATTCTCACTCTTCAAGGTATACACTTTCTAATTTCTAGGTCAAATAACGTAACAATAGAGAGTGCCAAAACATAAACAAGCACGCATTCATTCTTAAAATTATTGGTAAAAATATGTTTAAAGATGAAATTCAAGAATTAAATACCCTAAAAGTCATCAGGTAATTGATAGATAGCGCTATCTGTGAAAAAAGAGTATAAATATATCTGTTTTGTCTTGATATTTTTATCACTTGTGGATACTGATTAGACCCTTTTTATCAGTTTCCATTGCATTTTTCATAGAATTTCAACAACAAAAGAGTTGCAAAATAAACCTTATTTATACCATATACATTTTTGATTTTTGTTACTTCATTTTGAAAATTTTAATTAGTGATCTAAGTGATGGACTTATTCTATTGTTTTCATAAATTTGTAATTTTTAACTAAGTATTAACGTCCAAATGATTTGGAAGTGGTCTTTTTCTTTCTGTTTTATCCTTTTATGCATACGATAACTGAACTTCTATTACACAAAAATCTATTTGTTAATTTTATATTTAAAAAAATCAAGTTTGAATTGCCGGAAGTCTTCAGCATTAAAACATTAATTTCCCTTTCTTTCCGATTTTTAATGAAACGAATAAAAAAATTAGTTTTTTAAAGTTTAAAAAAATTAAAAATAATTTTAATGACTTAGAATTTTATTAATTATTTTTTATAATCTAGAATTGTTCTATTCACTAGATAATTCTCAAATTCTTAGCTCAATATGGGATCAATTATCATGTTTAATTTAGAAAATTGTTTTTGTGATATCTGTTTTGCAACATTTTTAAGAATCAAAATCAGAAAAGAATTTGCGTATCAAAAAAAAGATATATAAAAAATAAAAATAAATTAAAAATCAAATTTGTATTCTAAAACACTGTTGTAATATAATGCCTATGTTTGATTCATTTATTTTGCCTTCATTAGGCTTAATAGCTTTAATAGTAATAGTTCAAGTATATATCATATAAAGTCATTTATACTTCACATAAATTAGAAAAAGGATGTGATATTTGAACTATATTACTGTGTTATTTAAAGAATTGATTAATAATTAACTTGGTAGGGGTATTTATTTTAAATTAGTCTCTCAAGGGATATTAAAATATCAACAATTATGTGAATTTGCTATATCTGGCTATTAAAAACGGAAAATCACTGCTACAAAATTGTGCTAAAAAGCAATTTAAAAAGATTTATTAAAACTTTTAAAAAGATTGCATAGAAATAAGACTAAGACAACTAAAAATAATTTTTGAATTGTTGAAATATCATAAAATTTATTTTTGTGGATAAAATGCTCTGAGATTGTTAAAAAAACTAATATTGAGGCGAAAGAAAAATTTAGCTCTTTTAAAATGGATTTAAATTTTTGATTCCCCCTCCTTTTTTTTGGTAAGAATCTTCTGCCTGAGAAAAAAATTATATGCCATATATTGTAGCACTAAAAGAAACTCTTTGCTTTACTTAATATTTTAAGATTTTTTTTTCATTTTATAATTTATAAAAAGTATACCAGTTTAATAACTGTATCATGCAAAATATGAATTTTCCCTATCATAATCTGTGAGGTTTCAAACGTTTTTTAATAGCAATCTGTGTTCAGCATTTTTTGATACAGATTCGATTTATTTGAACTACCATTGCTTTTTTTTTCTTTTTTCTTTTTATCTTAAATGAATTTTAAGATAAAAAGAAGTTTAGTATGGTAATGTAACGAAAAACTGAAACTAGTTTAAATTTGTTTTTGTAATTCTGTCCGAATTTTGAATTAAATATAAAATTTTCATTATTGATTGCAATTCTAATTGGACTTGAAATCCCCTTTTAAAGAGTGTTCTGAATTTTAAATTAAAATTTAATGCAAGTTTAAGAAATTAAATTAATTTTAAAAATCCTTGTTTCAAATGCTTTTTTATTCGTCAAAATAAGTAATTCGAGTTTTCTTTATTACTTCTGACTTCCAAAAATAACACTTTCTTTTACTTAATAATATAAATGTGAAATAATTTCTTAGAAGGCTTAATACGAAAATAATATTTGAAATAAAGGAAAATTTTAAATTTTAGTGATTGAATTTAAACGCTGCCTCTAATAGTGACTGAAACAGTTCTTCACAGAATTCTGTTATGAAAGCGAAGATATAAGCTATGGAGAATAATTTTTTGGACCATATTGAAAAGTTATATTTTTGATATTGCGATTCTCTTAAAAAATAACTACAGATAAAGAAGACTGTATCGCATCTATAATATTGTGTTGCATAATAATTTGTTAGAATTATTTTTGACTCAGAATTGCCTAAAAAAAGAGCTTAATGTAGCACCGATAATGAGAAGAAAGTAAAGTTTTCTCATTTCTGAAGTTATTGCTTAACCTTACGTAAATATATTGATTTTATATTTATAACTAAAATCAATTTGCAACTAAGAGTCACTCTGATTTTCCAACACAAACTTTCACACACAATTATTTAAAGAAAGAAAATTTCAAATAATTTACCTAAACACACCGCCATATTTTTTTCCAAGTTTCTGAAGATCCAAATACGGCTTAGAACTCATAAAAGGTATGTAACCCACTAAGGGCAAACCATAAGGCCCTGGAAGGGTTTTGCCGTGTTTTCCAGAAAATAAGAAATACAGCAGAACACATAGACTGCCAATAAGCAAAGCAGTGATAAGCTCCATTTTGCCCTGTCAACTCTTTCGCGTTTGAATGTGCTTGTATTTCCACACGCGCCAAGGTCTTTTTTTCTTTGATGTTGATGATTAACAGATAAAAATTTATAAGATAAAGGCTTGTGTTATATTTGAAATGGTTGGAAAAGCTATCGAATTATGTAATTTATTTGCTTTGAAAGAATGAAATCCTTCCTTTTTATTTCACTATAAATTCGGTTAACAATAAGAAGATAAAAAATAATAACAAAACAAACTGTTCGTTTATTTTGTCAATTTTTTTTTTCAGAAATTAAAAAATAAACATTTTTATTTATCAATAATAGCAAAAAATTTCTTTTTTACTCCTAATAAAGGAGAATGTGTGTGTGTTACTGCTTTATAAGTTCGACTGTTTGATCTGGAATTACAAAATTCTGAACAAATATATTTTGTACGGGAGGAATATGTACGGCAAAAAGGTTTTTTTTTTATTAAAAAAAATTCAGTTAATTAAAAATTAAACATAATTTGAATTAATTAAATTGACTGAATTAATTAAAAATTGCGACTTTGTAATTTTTCTTGTGAAAACTGCCGAAAATGTAACTACAATAAAATTATTTTAACATCATTCTCACTTTCAAAAAATTGACTTTTTAATAATATTTCAATTATTTTGCAGTTTTATTTTCTGAAATTTGGTACTTTTTTCAATATACATTTGCATAATTTTCAGTTACGCATTTCATTGTTGCAATGAAATTCAAACCATTTTATATTTCGACCAAAAACTCATTTGCTCTATTTTTTAATATACCAAGGAAAAAAATTATACTTAATTAGTGTTTAACTTACATGTGGAATAAAAAAAATGATATATTACCGGGTAAGTTAAAGTTTATGCGAAGCTATTGTGATTTTTTTGTTAATTATATATCACTTGACTCAAATCCATTTTGATAATCATTTGGCCTGAACAAATCAGGTATAAGCTATTAAAAAATACTTAGAGGAATTATACTCTTTATAACTACAACATGTGGTAGATGAAAATAATAAACGATTTTCGGGAACAGTTATTTAATTGTTTTCCAAGTTCCACATTTCCCAAAACCATAGAAAACAAACAAGAATATGAAAATAACGCCACTCAGAGCCGGCATTCTCTATGAAAGGGCTCAGTTCAAGATGTCATTTATGGCCCTAAATATTTAGCAAAGTAACAAAAAGAACATTTGCATATTTATTCATTGCGTATTTTTAATTTTGCTATTAATTACTCAAGGGAAATTACAATTTTTCCAATTTCTTTTTCCAATGTAGCAAGACCATTTAAGCATTATACCCTTATACATGACAGAAGATAATCCTCTACTTAATTTTAATTTGCTGAAAGAGGGTTCAGCATTTATTAAATTAGTAACTGGTAATGTAAAGAAAAGTTTTAACACTGTTAAAGAATTCAGAAATAAATCATTTTGATTACTTATTAGTATATATTGCAATATGTGTGGAGGGTTATTTACCTCTCTCTCATTCAAAATCAAATTTATTTGGTTCAGATTTTTATTTACATCTTTATTTTCTAATTCATTTTTTTTCAAAAGTTTTTGTGTCAGTGATTAATTTGAAACACTTTTAAATCTGTCTTCTATCTGTACAATAAGTACCCGTTACTGAATTTTAAAATAACATCTAAATTCCGCAACCAAGTTTTCTAAAATTTCATCTTTTTCTATTTTGAAATATTTTTTTTCTTTTCCGAATTTGCTTTTCAAGATATTGTTCATAAAGATTCAAATTATGTGCTATCGCTTTTGCTTCTGCTAAATACGAGTTCAATTTCGTTCTTAAATTTTGGACTTCAGCTTTAATTTTATTGACTAAATTAAAAGCCCAGTCGGAAACAATTATTTTTATTTGAAATAGTTATTAATAGCTAATTTTGGACAATATTGTAAACCATTCTATTTGATATGAAATAAATGCCCTTTTCTTATTGAATCCAATAGGTGTTTAGCTTCGGAGCCGCTGTAATAAATTCTTCTGATGCCTTACAAGTTTACTCAAATTGTATATACACTGCTTTAACCGTATCTGTTTTGACTTCCCAACGAGTGTCGCATAATGGTTTGAGAGTAATTTGTTTAAACGCTTTTGTAGATTTCCCCATCTTTTTGAAGATGCAGAAAACAAGCAATACAAGCATTGCAATAATAATAAAAAAATGTTTAATACACTGCTGGAAGTAAAAATCAGTAAATTAAAAAAGTATGATAAACCAGGCACACACATAGATTGCATGAGAGCAATAGAGAAATTTTTCTAGATTTTACACTGTTATATTTCCTTTTTGTATTTCTACCGTTGTCGTATTGCCTGTACACTACCATCCATAATATCTAAATAGAGCTCACTTAATATTTCCTAATAGATCTTTTGCTAGTCTTTCTACGGTCACACCAGTTACTTCAATAAACTTTATTAAGGACTCATTTACACTTAATCTTTTCTTTTCAAAATTTATATACCTAATAAAGATTGAAGTTTGTTTTGTATAGGAAATAGAATCCATTCAGAATTTCAGAAATAGAATCCATTTAGATATTGTAATACGTAGCTGCATTTACATTATCTTTAATTTTGTTAAGAACTTCTTAATCTAATTCCATTTCCTAATGTAGGAATCATTTGATCTTGTAATGTATGAACTAAATCATTGACAATTTAGTTTGTATAATTTTTTATTCTTTTCATATGATTCATAAGTACATAGTCGTATTTACTTTGTAATTCAATTGCACTTTAAAATTTTCCATTATTAACCGCTCCTATCATTTCGTGGATTCCACGAAATGGAAGATTATTACACACTAAAAATAGAACCACATCTACAATTCCTTGAGTTGATCGTTTGATTTATTGTCGCTTTACTTTTTGTTTGAATAACTTAATGTAAACAAACATACACAGATGCACACAAAAATATTACATCAGATATAGATAAAAACTAGATGATGATTAACAAGTCCATTTGAATCCAGCCTCAGCCACGGCACGCAACTCTGTCTTAACATGTCTAAAGTGGATTTCCTTATTCATAAATGACTTTTCCTGCCTTTTTATAGATATCACTGTGATCTTTGCTTAATAAAGGCGGCAGTCGATGCTCAGCCAGCCATATGGAAACAACCTTGTAGACTTTTAGTACGTGTAACATTATTACTGTCCCGAACACTGTTTTAATTCTTAATCACGTGGAGGAGTCCCTCTCAGTCGTGGGGCCGTGGTGCATAGCAAAGATGGCCGGAACTGACGCCACTCACTTAAAATAGAATCTCCCAAGAAATATCATAGAAAATATATTTTGATATTAATAAAGTAATGTCATCTGTTGTATCTAAAGAGAAGATAACAGAGTTATGTAACCTCTGCAGTAAGATTACAATTTGCTGCTTAAAGTTGATTTACTGAATGAATAATGAATATCAACGCATACATAAAAGATATAATTCAAATTAAGCATAACTAATTTTCCGAATAAGCTAATTGGTCATCAAAAGGAATTAGTCGGTAATAAAAAGATATTAAATTATTAATTTATAAAATAATTTGTTGACAAATTTACACTAATTCCTTTTTAACGAAATATTTCTAGGCGATTAAAAATTCTTTGTGTTTACTCAAAATATTGCTCCATTGAATAAGATGACTATGATAGGAAATGTGCTATCTTCTAAAAACTTTTTTAAAGAAAAGCATCAGTATAGAATAAAGTATTCTTTTACATTTATGAATGGAAAATCCTTTTTTGTCTCTAATTTAAAAAATAATTTTATGAAATCATACGTACTTGCAGATATAGTTAGATGTAATCAAATTTTTATATTAATAAATTATTTGTTTTAGATTTTTTTATGCGATGATGTTTCCAGGATGGCATAGTATCTGCGAAAACCTTATAGAATATATCTTTGAAAGTCAGACTACTCAATATGCTGAGCGATAATTTCTAATATGGATAATTTTTAATATGGAATAATAATACACTCGCAAAGAAACCATTTTTTTAAATTTTAATGCAATTTTTATTTAAAGATTATCAATGTATTCATTTTATTTTCGTTTTCGGAGGGAACGAAAATAAGTTTTTTCAGTAATTTCGCTTTTAACTACACATAATTTGTTTCTAGTTAACGCTAAAGAAAAAAACATATTTGTCCACGGGCTTGTAAAGAGTCATAAGTTACAACAACACATAAATTTTACAAAATTTCTTTAAGCATCTATACATTTAAAATGTTGTCAAAGATTAAAATTTATCCTTCTCTCCCAATACTGGAATTTTGTGAATTTTTACTTTTTTGTATACGAAGTACAGAAAGAATATTTCGATTGTCAAAAAACTAGAATTTCAGATTTTAGCGAATCCCTACGTTTTAGATATCCCTGAGTTTGAAAAACACACTTTTGGTATTTTGTTTATCTGTCTGAGAAAAAGATAATTAAAAAACGCTTTGAGGTAGTCGGATGAAATCTGATACACGATCTTTACACCAAATTTATAGATTAAAATAGTTTCTGCTAAATTTTGAGCAAAATTTTTTCAAAGAAAGCCTATTTTTTCGTTTCAAATTTTGAATATAAATTGAAACGAAACTACAAAACGAAAAGACCTTTATGAATAAAATTTGATACATAGATTTAAAATCCGTAGTGTAGATACCTATCAAGTTGTAAGCTAATGAAAGGATGGATTGACTGACTTATCGTCTTTCAAAAGTATGGAATTGCGATGACTAAAAAACGCCATGACTTAGAAAAATATATCAAATTTGTATGTGGTGAAAGTTATGTGATTTTGTAAGTACAATAGTAGTTCTGCATCAAGTTTTGGTTTCAATTGGTTTGAAAAAACATGTCTCAAACACAGATTTAGTTTTCGAAAGGTGTTGATTGAATGACACGAATTAATTCCAAAAAAAAAAGGACAAATCAAGGATTACAGAACAGATTCAATAAAAATGATAAATTTACGCCTAAAATTAATACTTCACGACTATTATACGTCAATACCACAGAAAGCGTCCTTTCTTTCACCTAGAAACACGGTGTGCGAGAAACGTTTAGAAAGGCCATTCCTACTAATTATTTTTGAAGAAAGATCAGGAGCCCTTAATATGTCATAGAGGGTTACATGTCCAACCCACCCTTATTTTTGTAGAGTTGACATTAAGAAATCTGTATATAAATATATATAATATCAAGTATGAAATCATGAAATTACTCAATGAACCTTTAAATGTTTCCCAAAATTACTCATTTCTAAATATAAATTGAATCTTTTTTTAAGTCACCATAAGCCTAAAATCTGAATGTTTCTCAAACGGTAATTATATGTTGCAAATTCAAGTTTAAATCTGTTACATTTAAAGCAGTAATTAATTAAGTATGATTACTAGGTTGATATAAATTTCCTTATTCCATTAAATATTTAAAATATATATGCGTTCCGAAAAGTAAAAGTGTTTTAATATACGTTACGATTATTTAGAACAGATAAATGCAGGTTAAGCCACGATCGTAGCAGATATTCAAAGGCGTTACATATTAGAAAATTTGATTGAAATCTGCTTTAATGTGCCAATTCATCAAATTTGTCGCCAGTATGGAAGCATAAAAAAATAACGCCTAGTTCTGCAAGCAATCTTTTGGAAAAACTTTTTTGTACTGAGTTACACATCTATTACACGAATTTTTTACACAAACTGAAAATTCAAATTAATTATTTTTTAATTATTTTAATTATTAAAATAGAATCGAAACGTAAACTTATTTTTAATAACATTGTTTTGAATAATAACATTTTAACAATGATGTTTTTATCCGACATTTCTCCTCTTTTTTCCACTTGATAAAAAAATGAGTTCTTTAATTTCCTAATATAATAAAAATTGTCTATAAACTTCATAATACAATAAAATTCATCTATAAATTTCCTATTCATAAAAATCTCTTCTATCGTTTTGATACTGCGTTTATCACAGGAGGGAAAAGATCTTTCCTGTGATCTTTATTCCAAAATTCTTAATCTATTAAGGACTTCAACGAATTCTTAGAATTTTTTTCATTTGTTAACTGAGATTTGGGAGACAAGCGAGTAAAACCTCGTTAAGAACCTGGTGTCAGAAAAAGTGAAGTGGCATTAGAAGATGTTTTTTTTTTTTTTTCATTTCTTTTTGTCTGCTAATTTTTTCAATATCCTTTCACCTCACTTACATTCTCCTAATAAAGATACTAAATTCCGGCTCCAGTGGTTAGCAAAGCCATTGTTCCTTCTTAAAGACAGTAGCATTTTTCCCTTTTCCATCTGAGGTTGCCATGGAAACCGGCGCATGCGTAATTTTTCCAGAACTTTGATCAGCTTTTTTTATGTTTAGCTATTCATATTTCGTAATGGCTAATTAGTCATGTAACTTCATGTTCGTGTACGTTATTGTGTTCGTGAATAAATGTCACAATAAAATGTGTTTTATGACAATTTTGTTCCCTGAGAGTAAGAAAATTAATTTTAGATGTTATATCGTAGATAATAAAAACCATTTAAGCCTATAAATATATTTAGAATGGTTCGACTATATTTAGATTTAAATGATGAAAGCTCTGGCCCCAGACGTTGAAAGTGTTTTTTAAAAAATTAAAATATTCTGCCTGTGCCCATTAAAAAGCTTGGTTCAATTTTATTATTGCAGGTTCTATTTTATTATCTTCTGCTACAAAAATTGACACATCCAGGTAAAAGGAATGTATACATATATATTTATAAGATCACAAAGCAATCATTTATCATAACATTTCAAAAAGCAAACAGAAGGTAGTGCAATCCTAATAATAAAGTTAGAAATTTAAGAGAATTTGTAATTAAATTCTGTAATAAAATTTAATATTAATTAATCTTTAACATCGTCTGCTTCTTTGCATTGATTCTTGAGCAGCTATCTTGCTTTTTGGATTCTTGACGGCTTATAAGGGAATACGTTAATGTAGATTCCAGCTTTTTAAATTTAATGTTTGAAGAATTAATTGTCCTAGTTACAGTAAACTTGTTTGCTTAATACCTTTTCTTATAATGCCATGTTTACTCATCTATCCAATTACAGTAATTTTGATATTTAGATTTAGATTTAAATTCATTTGCAATAATTTTAAATGACGAAATTACTTGGCCATTATAAAATCTTTCAAGTATCATTTTTACCCTTATACAGATTTGAAATAACATTAAATAGCCTAAGTAGATTATTCATTTAATAAGAAGTGTAAATTAATTCGAATATCAAAAGATTAAAGCATATTAATAATAGGAAAAAATTAAATTTTGATAAAGACTTTAGGTACTTAAATAAATATTAGTTTAATAGGTATTTTAATCAAATAATATATTTTAATTTTTAATGAATGTTTAAGAAAATATCCTTTGATACTCATGGTGAATTAATTTCCCCAGTTCTCTCAACGATTATTTAAATATATTTTCTAAATTAATGGTACATGGTACAAATGTGAAAAAATAAAAATACTTCCATTTCTATTTGCCAAAACAAGGTCTTGTGATTGGGCTCTATAATAAAGCCTGAAATTGAATTTAGGAAACTTTATTGACCTTCAGTGGTTTTTAGAAGTAGAGTAATCTTTAGTAAGAGTTATTCAATTGAATCAAAATTTGGAACACAATTCCCTTATCATAAGAAATGGAAGTGAATGCTATTTTATCTGAATATGACAAAAAATATTTGAGATATCAAATGTTTATTTAGTTTGATATGAAATGATTACAAGGTCAACATTCCAGTAACCAATTATTAGTAACTATTATATATAAGTAACTTATTATATATAAATAAATAGAAGACTACATTGTTTTTCAAAACTATAAAAGTTATTTTCATGATTCTTATTTGGCAGATTCTTAGAAAAGGAACAAATAATATAATTCCATTAAGTACTTCCATAATTTTCATCTCAGTATCATTTTGTCAAGAGAATTTTAACCCAGAGTGCTCTGCAAATATTTTTCAGCACTCATTTTGCGCATTAATTGAAAGTTCCTAAAATCTTTTCTTTAAATACACAGCATGGGATTGGGAGTCTAATCCAATATCCAGTTGTCCGTTGAAATAATGATTCGTTCCTTCAGATAAAGAAATGTTGAACTTTTGTAAAATAGAAGTGAAATACAAGAAAATTTCCATCTGAGAGTAAGATTCACTTGGACACACTCGTTGACCTAAAAGAAAAAGGAAAACTTATTGCTGGTTTTTTTTTTTTGTCTTGAAAACAATATTTGCTAGCAACATATGTCTAAAAATATATATATTTTTGATTTTGAAAATCTTCTTTAGGATTTATTTGTTTAAAATGTTCTTATTTGGTATTGATTGAAGTGCTTTTTTAAAATTGCTCGACGGTTATTGGGAACACTGCACATAACTGTGAGGCGTGATTGATTAAGAAGAATTTCACATTTTTGAACTTCTTTAGTTACAAAATCAGCAATATATTTATCTGAAAAAATATATTAGATCAGTATGCATTTCTAATCTTCATTAGAGCGGCAACTCTAAATACTGAATTTTTAGAAAAATCCTTATTTCACCATGATTTTACAATTTGAAAACATCTGATGGACAAATAGAAATCTTTTGTATTTTGGTTTTAAATAAAAATCAAATAGACTAACGATAGAGACGTGAATAAAATTCGAATTTATTTCTAAAAATTTATTATTTTGTGTATTCAGATATATTGTTCCGAAAAGCTTTTTGCATTTGAGAATTATTTGAAGAATTTGGAGATATTTTTTTTATGTTTATTAAATGTAGACAGTTTCTTTATATGCTCTCTTGTTTGATTTGTCATGTTGCTTAAAATAGCATTGGCAATGAGATATATTTTTGTAAATATTACATTTATTTCTTACATAAAATTTGTTAGATAATTATAATTTGAATTCAAAAACCTTTAGCTAATTCTCTTCTAAAAAAAGAAATACAATACAATTAAGGAAAAAAATCAAAGGTTTTTAAAAAGGAAATACATTGCGATAGAAAGATTCCATTTATAAATTTGCAGTTAATACTCAAACAAACCAAACTTACCAGTTGGAAACGGAATAAAATACTCTGGCGTGATCACTTCTTTTCCATTTTCGGTCAAGAACCTTTCAGGTCGAAATGCATTTACATCTTCTCCCCAGTAATTTGGATTGTGGTGAACAGACCACAGATTAGCCAAAACGTACGAATCTTTCGGAATGAAGTACCCGTCCAGTTCCGTGTCCCAAAGATTGCTGAAAAGGATATAACAGATTAACACTGCTTTATTGAGTCATATAAATTCCTAAATCACCTGTTTTTCACCTATGTTTTTGGAGATGAAAAATCCTTTACTTTCAATTCAATCATTCTCAGCAAATGGGATGAGTGTAATCTTTCACTCATCCCACATTTCTCAAACCCAGTTTATATTAAATGTATCCTCTCATGCTTGTTGGAGGATTTAGCTCAACGGAACATAAGCAATTTCTTCTACTCAGACACTTTTAAGCTATCCCATTTTGCACTCATCATATCTATTAGTATGTAAAGAACAAAAGGCTTCAAATTCATCAATTCAGTAGATGTGTAGAGCTTATTGTTCGTAAGGAGCTTTTAAACAGTGCCTCTAATTCAACGCCCTACCCCATGCACCGTCGTCTACAAATTCATACAAAGATGCCTCCTTTGGGAATCAAAAGAAAATTATGTCTTATGTTTGTGTAAGCTACACAATACACCATAAAATACAACATAAAAGCTGCAGTTCTAGACATATATTTCATAATAAATGAACGATTATTTAACTTTCCTCTATCACCCCTTCCAATTTAGCCAGATATTTTCCAAATATCCTTTATTCTACTTTCAATTACATTTTTTCCAAGTTTAGCAATTTCTCAGTAAATATTTTGAAGTTTTATTGATGATATAAAAATTCACTTTACTTTACTTTCTTAATTAGTTACACTACTGACCAAAAGTAGGGCAAGTTTGAAAAATTTCATGTTTTTCTCAAGAATAAGCTACCCAAAAGTAATATTTTTCATTTAAAGTGATATTTTCTAGTATAAATGTGGTGTACATGTTTCAAGTTATTGCGTCATCCCTTGTGAAGTAATCTTCTGCAATGATTATGCCCTCCCGGTAGTTTCTTATAAAATCGCACCGATTACAAGATTTCATTTCGTTCGTTGTGATGCCAAAGTATGTAAAGTGCGTTGATTTTCGATTTAAATGGCTCATTTTTTTAAACGTAAGAATCAACTCATGAGAAATTCCAGGCTGTTATTTTAATGCAGACACATTTTTTTTTTCAAATACTGCTCATCGGTACGACTGCATTGAGCTGCTGTTTAACGCCACATAAAGATTCAAAATCGAAAGAACCGTAGGTAAAAAGCCTAGAAGTGGTCATTCAAGGTTATACTCTAAACGTGCTGATGTTATATTGAGACGATTATGCCGTAAAAACAGATTTGCAAGCTCTGCTGCACTAGCAAGAGAATCCAGCTTTGTCATTGTCAGTCCCAGAATAGTTTTGGAGGAGACTCTGTGAAGCTGGTTACAAAACACAAGCACCAATAAAAAAAAACTGTGTTGTTGAAAGATATGCTGAAAAAAAGAATGAAGTTAGTCAAGCACAAAAATCGCAGTATATCGGTATAGAGACGTTACATTCAAAGGACGATAGTCGTGTTTCTTTAATGTCTGACAAGCTTGGTCACAGTTTGATGTATAGCGAAGGAGAGCAGGAGGTCGGAATACCTGACTTGTACATCAAAATACCCAAGAAAGGTTAATGATGTGGTGGGGCATGAATGACTAAATAAAGGTTATTGATTAAATGGATTACTTTATTTTGGCAATGGAACCATGAATAGAAACAAGTATGTTGGTGTGTTGAAGGATCAATTTCTTCATAGTGCATGTGAGATTTTTCTAAAACAAAAATAGGTATTTCAGCAAAATCTAGCATCCTTCCATGCATCGAAACAGGTAAGAACAATTATTTTTAAATTTTATTTTAGTTTAGTTCTGACCTCTGTATTGAAACATTTATTATTTTAGGTTAAGACTGCATTTAGAAAACATGGTATTAATGTTATCACAGGATCGAGAAACTCGCCAGGTTTAAACCTCAATGAGAATTTATGGATTATAAGGGGAAAGAAATAACTGAGAATCATCCCAGAACAAAACTTGGACCTCAGAAATCAATAATTGAAGTTTGACACCATGAAACACCGAAAGAAGTGTATTCCATGCCTTGTGTATTCCATACCTAACAAATTGGCTGATGTGATCGAAGCCAGAGGCGGCCCACTTAAATATTAAATGTTTTTCAGTTAACTTGAACTTTTTTATTATCTTTTCTGATCAAAAGCACTTGAGAATTTTTCTTTACTTCATTTTATTCCGTTAACCAAAATAGATTCTAATACTAATAACCTGTACATTTTGTTTGCGTTTTTTTCTTGTTGAAATTAACTTTTTTTGTTCACTAACTTAATCACACCTTGTCTTTAGACTAATTTAACATATTGACATAAAAATATATCGCTTTAAATGAAAAAATATTACTTTTTAGGGTTTTTTTCTTGATAAAACTAGAAATTTCTCAAAATTGCAATTTTTTTAGCAATATTGCATTTTTAAACCTTTTTTTACATTATGTATAATAATAATGGCAGTAATAGATCTCATGATTCCACCAAAATAATGCAACTATCATTATCAAAAATTTATTCGTGTGGTTGACCCATGGATCTCCTATGCTAAAGGAATCGCCTACTAATGCTAATATTACTTAATGTGAAAAAGTGACTTAAAGAAGGATTTTTCATTATTCTATAAGATTTTCTCCTAAAATTCAACTATTCCTAAGATCTATGTTTACTAAATATGCCATAGCTGTTCAAATGTTTTCAGACTGATGTGCCACGAGAATGAAAACAGATTTTCAGATCATATGTTTTCCTTCTCCTCTGATCAAATATAAAATCCTTCTCAAAATAATCCCATGGTGTTTCAATACAGAACAGATGAAGTCCTTCAAAAATTCATTTTTTCTAAATTTTTAAATTTAGTTTCAAATCTTTATACCCATTTTAGATCCCAAAATTATCGAATCGCTGTAATATGTGGAGCATATTGTCAAATATCTAAAATCCATACTAAGTGACGATATCGATGGGTATGATGGTTCTCAATCGCATCAGTTCCATGATTGTAGCTTCTGTGTAGGGCATTTTGCTGTAGTCAGTCCAAGATGGCAACCTTTCGGCTCCAATCATGTCGTCGATCTCCTGTTGGATTTTCTTCTGGACATCTTGATTATGTGCTGTTATAAGGACAAGCCACTCCACTGTGAGAAGAATTGTTTCACTGCAGGCCCCGAAGAATGCTCCAACCATGTTTCCAAGGACTTCCTCTAATTGCAAAAATGAATTCGCATTAAATGCAAAGTATGGTGATAAAAGAAATGAGCATTCATAAAAAAAATTGCAGCATGGAAAAAGAAATTGAACATCCTCTGTGTTTTTTTAGGTTTTTATCAAACTTTATTTTTTTTTTCATGTTTATTTAGATTAGGGTTCAATAATTTCTCGATTTTTCACTATACTGGAATTCTGAAATTTCGAATAATTATTAGGTTGTTCGGAAAGTAATTTCGTTTTTTCCTGACAAAGGATTTAATTGCATTTTTCGCACCCAATTTCATACTTAAACCGCAAAATCATTTTATGTTTTAAGAGCTGATATAGCAAGGCTTGAGTGTGAAAAAGTGCAGCTGATTCTTCGCAGTAGTTTTTGGATGGTGCCCTTTTAAATATGGAAAGCAATAAACAGCATTTTCTTCATTTTTTTCTTTTTTGCTATAAAAGGTAAAAATGCTGTTCAAGCCAGAAATAAATTAGCCAATATGTGTGGAGAAGATGTGTTAACAGTACATCAGTACCAGAACTGATTTGCAAAATTTTTCCTTCAAATGAGGAGGCCAAAAACCACCTCGATCAGTTTTTTTTACAGCAAAGACCAAAACTTTTATGAGCGTGTAATCATGTTACTACCAAAAGGTATTAGACCAGAATGGCAAAAGGTATTAGACCAGAATGGCAATTTTATAATTTAATAAATAATTTATTCATTAAACGAAAATTTCTTTTCATTTTGACACAAAAATACGAAATGACTTTCCGAACGACCCAATATTTACTGGAATTGACAATTTAATATTTCCAAATTTTATAACATAATTATCAATTATTATTAAATTTCAATCCCTTATATTTGAGGGCATCAAATTGTGAATTTGATGAAAGATTATTTTAATTTTATATAATATTTATGATAATCTACTATTAAAGACAGTAAAGAAAACGAGAAGTAAAAAAATTATTCAAAACGAACTCATCAGTTTCCAATCATTGTCATATTTTGAAGAAATCAAGTTAATATTATAAGAAATGAAATTCTAAATCATTCATTAAAATTTAAAAAAAAAATATTCTAAATTATTAAAATTACAATAAAAATATCCAATGCTTCATGCTTTGACGATTTTATTTTGGAGCTCTGGAGCTCACGTTTCTAAAAAAATCAATTGTATAGCAACAATTTTATAAAAGACTATCTCGATTTTAATTTTTAAAAATTCTCGTTGAAGTTGCGAACACAACCAGAAAATAATTGGATTACTTCTTTTTTTGCACGAGCATGGATATGCTACATAAAACTACCAAACCATAGAAACAAGCGCCTAATATTTTCATACAGGAATGATAGGATTAATAGCATTTGTTATATTTTGGTAAATACTTAATCAAATCAAATAAAAATTGTAATAAAGATTCCATTTTCAAATGAAATTTTACTTATCATATATAAGTAATGTTTATTTGCTTACATTATTTCCTACGGTAGAGACAATAAGCGTGTGGAATTCACCAAAACTGAGGTCAATATATATTTTGTGCAGTAATTTTCTTTTGTTCCAATTTGCTTAACATGTATCCTATAACTATTTGAAGGAATAATATCAAGAAAAATTATTTTCCTTCCACAATTTCTTTTTTTTCCCTCACCTTCAGACATCGCTGTTTACCTACTTAAGATGTAATTTATTATCATTATCGTTTCCATGATCGTAAATAAATAATTCATTTTAATAAATTAACAAACATTTAATTTTCTTTGTTATTCAGTTTATGAGTTCTTTTTTTAGTATGTTTCAATGAAAATTTCTTAGATAATATTGTACAACTTTAGAATAAATTTTAGTACAATCGCAACAATTACAGCCAAGGAATCAAAATAATAAAGAATCCGGTTTGAGGACTTTCTCAAGGTTAACCCTCAGACAGGGATTCAAACCAGGGATTTTTTCTGTGAAGGGTCTGACTTTCGTCAAGAAATTGACCCCTCTTGACCCAAAAAGATTTTATGATACTAATGATGATTTTATGATGATCTTTTATGATACTAATATTATCTCTAAAACCTCAATATTCTGGGATTTTCGGGTCACGAGGGGTCAATTTCTTGACGAAAGTCAGACCCTTCATAGAAAAAATCCCTGGTTTGAATCCCTGTCTGAGGGTGACCCTTGAGAAAGTCCTCAGACCGGATTCTTTATTATTTGGATTCCTTGGCTGTAATTGTTTCAATTGCACTGAAATTTATACTAAAGTTGTTCAGTTCATTTGTATTTTAGTAGTAGCAGAATTAGCGCTCACTAAATACAATGTATATTTATCCTAAATGTTCAACAAATTTCCGTAGATAAAATTCTTACACTTCTTTGTTTCTGGATTGATTAGATAATATTTTATTTGTTATTATTTTATACTTACTGCACAATGTCGTATCATTTCGATTTTCTATTTCTATCAAATATCCATCGATGTAATCTCGGGGATTATTTTTATTGAGAGTCCTCTCATGTTCTGAAATCTCCTCCCTGCAGAAAAAAAAAATCTTTAGCAGGACTTAGCTGCAAATGACGGCTATAGTCGTCCAAGTTTTGGCGATAGCCGTTAGTTAATCTGGGAACTGAAAAAAATTGATAACAGACGTTGAGTTTTTAAGAAAAAATGTGACAAAGTGTCATAATTTTCACTGTAAACATATAACAGACGCTCAGTTTCATATAGCAGTCATAAACAATTTTAAAAAAATGTATTTCTGAGCATTATCGTTAAATTAAAATTGTTTGGTAACCTGTTAACGTTATTTCTACCGCCATTATATTTTAAGGCGGGGAATCTTACTTTGAAGAAGACAAACTTTGCTACTGATGTAGCAACCTTTATTGCCTATTAGTTTTTTTTTGGTGGCAAGTACAAGTGCTTACCAAAATAATAAAAATACCTTAGATTTATAAAGAATCCTTTATTAGTAGGGTGTGGGACGGCCTTTGGCATGTATTACAGATTGGATTCGCCTAGGATTCGATTCATACAAGCGCTGAATAGTGATTAGAGGAATATTGTTCCATTTTTCCTGGAGATATTGTGAAACTTCTGGGAGAAATATCAGTCGAGGATATCAATTCCGTATTGAGCAAGGGGCGAATTGTAGGCCAATTTTATTGATATCATGCAAATGACATTTAAAAAAAATAGAGCAAAAAATATAAAAAAAATAAATCATTCAAATAGTTAAAATTTAATATCTGGTGGATTCAAAATAATAAAATACATTGCAAACAAAAGACTTACAAAATAAAATTGTTTATATTTTTCAACAGTTGGGCCATCTTTCCTTCAGATTCCGGCTTGAAGAATTTCGCCACATTTGCGAGTCGAGGAAAAAACATTCGCCAATTCAACTGCCCGGCTATAGCAGACTCATCAATGACAGCTTGGTCCAGCATCTGTCGGATTGGATCGTCAGGTTTCAATCTCTTTCCGAAGGCTAGTGAAGCGATATTATTGAATATGCTAGATAACAACGCTGATCGGACTTTAACAGGCTGACCGTCGAAATGAGCGAGTTGGGAAAGTAGATTCCCAATCTCTTCCTAAAATCAATAATTGAGATTGTTTATTAATATAGAATTATCACATTTTAGATTCTTATATTGTTCAGATAATTTGCCGGTTTATGTAAGCTTATTTTTAACAACACTATTTTACCTATTTTACTATTACAGTTTCAGGCATTCGATTTAGAATTTTGAAATGGTCCGATGATAATTTAATCAATAACTAGTCAATAAATAATGAAAATGCTATAGTATAGTCCTGGTTGTTGTAAATTGATGGCTAAATTTTGACTTCAAATAACCGAGAACTTTACTAAGGGAAAGGATTATGTGAAACAAAGAATGAGTGACGGAAAATTAACCGAATCGTAATAGGTATGATTATTTTGAACTCGATATGCTTTTTTCTATTATTAATTATTATTAACAAATCTTTAATCACATGATATGTAGAAATCTTTCAAATTTATTGATTTTGATTGGTATAAATTTCCAAATTTACCCAAATAGACTTGGGATCGAATGCTTTTATTTTTTCTTTCACTTATACAAAGTATAATGATAATATTGTAATCATCAAAAAATTAGAACTTGAGATTTTGATGAATCTCCAAGTTTCAAATTTCTCTAAATTTGGGAGCCCATTTTTTGGCATTATTCTTGTCTCTCTATCTATGCACAAGATAACTGTAAATGCTATGAGATCGATGGATAATATTATGAAATTTTGAATACGGATATGAGACAAATTTATAGATTTCTATTAAATTTTAATGAAATACGTTTCGAGGGAGATCTTCTTTACAAGAAAACTCTGTAACTTAATATATTGGTGTGACATTTAGAAAGGGAATTTTTATCAAATTTTGAAATAAATATGACAACAAGTTGAGCGTCTGTCATTCTATGCAAACTCTAAACACGCTAATTCAAAAATGTAATGACTTAAATAAATTTAATTTGATATGTGATGGTGTTAATAGAATTCTACTTCAATGTCAAATTTTGATTTCAATAAATAGAAAAAAAGTACTATAGATCTGTAAATAATATTCGCCAGTGCCTAACGAAGTACTTGAGTGTTTGCCCAAGGCCCAAAATTTTATGTGCAATGAGGATGATAAAACCTTTACAGGGAAGTACCCAAAAAAGTTTCGAAGAGGCCATTCCCATCCTTCCATTTCATTAAATTCTTTTTATTCATTTAGATACATTAAAATGCTAGCAAGTAGCTCAAGTTTTACACTCAAGGAAACCATATTAGATATTTTAGATATTTTATTTGCAACACGGTCACATATGAGAACATTTGCTGAATCCTTCATCACCCGTTACATTTTCACTTAATTCCCAATTTTTAGAGTTAAGAGTATGCAACGTTCGGGAGTACATATAATTCTCATGCCACAGCCTTCAACTCATCAAAGACAGAGTATAGATTTATTTTGTATCGATGGTTTTCTCCTCTCATGCTGTCCTGCATAACATCCTCTGAAGGATATTAGTAATTTTGTTTTTATTCCTTTAGCGCATTATTACCCAATCCTCAGAACAGTTTCAGTTGCAAAATGCTCTGTATAGAGAAAAATTTTAATCATTACTTCTTCTATATATATGACGAGAGCCAGCGTTATGATATAGGGGTAGCACTTCTTTCCCGTGATCTGGGCGTCCATAGTTCGAGTCCCATTTAGGGTATGGTTGTTCTTCCTTTGTTCCATCTGTGAGATGTGTGAATGTGCCCTCCTGTAAAAAGTTGGTGTGCAAGAGAATAAGTGATGCTTTAGTAGCAAAGTCGTACTCTTGGCCCCAGTTGGAGCTACTAAAACGAGATTCGCACCCTATTGGCTTAAATCGCTGTCTTCGTAACAGCGGATTTGTCCAATGTCATGTGCTATAAGAAACAATAGGTGATGTGATATCAACAAAAAAAACAATTTTAATAAATATCTTGGTAACGAAAAAAATTAGAAAAAATTTTTGGCAATCATTTCTATATCAGATTAAATCTGCTGATTTAAGATAAACAAGAAATATCTGATTTTCATACTTGACAAAAGTAAAATGATTGTTTATATTACTTTGTAGTTTTTTAGATATAGATCTACTTTCTATAATAAGTTGCCATCCTACATGAGTTTGAAGACTAAAAGAAAATTTTAGCTTATGTTTTATATTCTTTCTTCATTTCATGCATTAAATTTCAGATTTAGCATTTGTATTGTCAAAACTATTTTTTTTCTGCTATTGATTGAATTTCGGCCTCTCTGGTGATGTTGTCTTACCTTTATCAGATTTTCTAAATGAAACTCTCCGAATTCTAAATCTTCCAGCATCTGAAGTGAAAACCATCTTTGTTCTTTCAGTGAGAGACTATTTAATGTCCCCGTTTCTGTGAAAACAAAGAAAACATCTTAGTAAAGAATTTTCTATTTTGTGTATTTAAGACACTGAACCATCAATTGACTACCTGTGTAATGGAAAGAGATCTTCAAATGTTCAATATTATCTATGAAAATGTTAGTAAGTATTTGAAATTTTTATGTGATTGATATATCCTGCTTTGAAAATGCAATATTTTTGTTTCTATTTCTATAGATTGGGATATTTTTTCTATGATTATTTTGGATTCAAAATTCGATTTTTTTTTCAGCGGAAGATTTTCTGTAATCTTTTATATTTTATATTATTTTATCCTTCTCTATGAAATATTCACCTCGGCTAAGAATTAATGCTGGCATTGTTTTCTCAAGTAAAATCAAAATTGGATATCTTTGTTAAACTTATAACCATTTACAGAAATAAAAGTCGAAAGTAATTGACTATAAAGGGATAAGATCTCAGCATTTCAAGCAACATTTTCTGAACAAAACGCAGAACAGATTTCATCTATATAATGCTGGAGAATCTTGAATATTACATCTCAATGAGGCATTATTGACAAAGGATTTCTGACTTAGCTTATCACTGAATATAATTGCTTTACTTTATTCATCAGGATATTCCTATATACCTAACATGAATAAAAAAGAAATTCTATGTTAATCCTAATGTACTATGTACTAGTTGTATGGTATTCCTTAATAGTTTTGTTTAGGGCTAACAACATCATAAAAGCTTATAGGAGAGACCTGGGAAAGATAATGATGTTAACAGTTAACCATTTCTAACAAATTCAAATTTTGAGATGAATTTTTTTGCATATATTACCTCTCTTAGAGGAATACATTTTTATTTTATGTAATGTACATTACTTTGATATTTAAAAAAGATTTTCCAAATATATCATACCCTGATACTTGAGCAAGATGATTAGAAAGGCTTTTATTTGTGTTTTATCTAGTTGTAATTTTTTTAATATAATCATGATTACTTTTCAATTTAAAAAAGATTATGAAAAAATATAATCATATTCGAATACCAAAAGACGGTGTTTGTTGAAATAATCATTAACAGAAATTAATATCGACGGTGTTTGTTGAAATAATCATTAACAAAAATTAATATCGAAAATAATACAAAATACATATACACAAATTTATATATGTATATACAGAAGATTAAATATACATAGATGAAGTTTTGTATAAATACATAAACAAAAAGGCAAAAAAATATTTAAATACATTTTGAAATAAAAATTATCTCTAATACGCCTTAATAGTTCTCTCATACAGATTTAGTAAGAAAAACTTACAGAAAATATATTTAAAATTCTCAGTATGCCGTAATTATATATGACTAATGAAAACTACAAAAACTTATTGGTTTTACTAATAATAATAGTCTAAAGAATGTATATTTTCAATGGACAATATAAGTAAAAATATTGAATTGGTAGTAATCAAAATTCAAAACGTCTTTCTTGAAGTTATTTCCAAAAACTCACCTCGAGTTGCATTTTTAGCATCACATAGATTTTCTGGTGGTTCTGAAAAAGTATCTTGAGCGGAAGCATCTTTTATTAACTGATAGTCATCCAAAACAATGCAGTGTTGACTCCCTAACTGTAAACTAGAAATATCACAAATGAATATATCTTTATGTTCTTTTAAGTAAATATTTGTTACTCTATTTGTGCTCACAATTTGTTTGTCATGCATTTTGTATCAATTAAATGTTGTAATTCAATGATCATTTTGACGTTTGAGAAAAGCATGCGATGTCAAATTGCTTTGTAAAATAAAAAGTTAGATATTAGCAGATAGCCATGAACTGTGAAGTCGTATAAATTGATTCTATTATGCCAAAATATATTGATATATATAGAAATAAGAACAAATACATTTTTTATAAATAGAAATATAAAGAAATTTAATTGAATGAAATTGAGAAATCGTAGGTATAATGAAAAAACAATTTTATGATTTAGCGGCAACCAAGAAAAAATATTGCAATTTTTATTAAGTAAATTGAAAAAGAGTATTATTAATAACAGATGAAAAATTTCAAACTTTTTTTGCAAGTGTTATAGATTTTTTTCAAGCCTATAAACATTTTCAACATTCAGGATTATAAAATTTCAACTTATATGAATTATACAAAGAATATTTTCTGTCTTTTTGAAAAAAAATTTCAAACTAATTACTTGATTTTTTTTTGTCACTGTCACTCTTTTACATTTTGTATGTGTACAAGTATTTTTATTTTGTCGTTAACTACATGTTTATTCTTGTGGTTACTGTACTATCGTTAACATAACTATCTCTTAAAAAATAATTAATGTAATTCTAAAATGTTTCACCAAAGAACGCTACCATTAGTATCACCTAGATTAGAGTTTCTACTTGAATAAGACATTTATTTTTATAGTGAGGAACAATAAATATCTATTATTCTTTGTTTACATATTAATTTTAAAAAAATTCTGATACGTTTAAAAAGATAAAATAATTCTATATCTCATTATAGTCATCTTTAAAAGTCGCATACCATCATATTTAAAAAACAATTGAAATACGAATTAAATCCCCAGCCATTTAGTTTTCTATTTTGATAAAATAGATAGTAAGATTAAGATGAAACTAATTTACTTACTATTATAGTAAGTCGTATACATTTTCCAATACTACATAGTTTACATTTTTACTTCCATAGTTTATTTTTTAAAGTTATATAAAGTTCGAAACATTTTTATAGTATTTCTATTTTGTTGATTTCGTATCTCATATTTAAAAACAGTATCAGAACATTTAGAATTCTAAAAATCCTCAAGTAAATAAGGTTATCGCTTCAAAAAAATAAAAAATTTTCTGCTTATCACTTATATTGACAGTTGAATAGGCATTCTTATCAATTCTTATCATAACTTTTGTTAAAGAAATTTCTTGAACAATGCTCAGAGAATTGTAGAGAGAGGATTTATGAATTTTATTATTTGATCTTGAAAAACTTGATAATTGATAAATTAGCTAATTAACTTAATTTGTTTGATCTAAATTAGGTTTTTTTAATCAAGTAATAATAAAATAACAAAATTTTAAATTTAAACATATTCTTTTCCCATCTCCCTTGTAATCTTATAAATAGAATACCTTAACTGCTGCTTTACAGCACGAAGTATATGTGTATAAATTTATATCCAAAATACTAAGTTTTTTTATTATTGGTTTAGGTTTTTTTTGATAGAATTTTATTATTATTATTTTAGGTTCTGTAGAACTAGATACTGCATAAAAATTCCTCAATATTTCAAATCTTCGAATTATTAAAAAAAAAAGAATTATAATAACCTTATTTTATTAATGAATTTATTTTAATCCAGAATCCTACTATCATATGAATAAATCAAAATATTTTAATGAAATGTAAAATTTACTCTTTTTTATATATGCTTGTATAAATCGTAAACTCAAAATAATAACCTAACAAATGTCGATCATGTGATGTATATTATTTATATCTTTATCTTTATCTGACAAAAATTATTCTCTTGAAAAGAATTTTCTAAAAGAAAGGGTGTTTGAAAAAAAAAGAACTTTTAAAATTTATTTTTTAATCGTTCTACTTCAGTAAATTTTTCTTCATTTTTTGTGTGTAACTTTTATATGAATAACTTTTGAATTTATAAAAATGCTAAGGATTTTTTATGCATTTTAAAATGCAGAAAAGCCCTTTATCAATGATATTTGCTTGAATGCCATACAACTTAAAATTTTTTAATTCCCTTTTTAATTTTATACATCATTTTATGATATTTCTTTGAAGTCACTTAAATGTTGATATTTCGAAATGAATATTCGAAAATTTAAGTAAAATCAAAGAAGATTCGAGCTCTAATTCAAAAATACTGTAGTATAGTAATGTTTTAGATTAGATTCACCAATCTTGTCTTGATCTGAATTAATTGAATGTGCTGTAACCTCTACCTACGTAATAACGATTTTTTCATTACGCATATTTTTTGCGTCTTGTAAATAAAAAGAATGTTTTGAACTATGTTAGACTAAATTTAAAGCATAGATTAAAAATAAAATGAGAACTCTAAAATTTTTATATCACACAAAAATATTGAAACTTTTGTTAATTTATTGTATGCGATTACCTGTAGTTTTAATCCACTTTTTTTAATACAGTTATATAAAGGAAAAATTTTGCTTGAAGTTTGTACTTTAAAACAATTTTGTAAAATGTATTAAATAAATATTGACCTAAAATAAAATTAATACTCGATGAAAATAATTTTTGAATTTTTAAAAAGGTATAAATTCAATTTTTGTGAAATGAAACAGTCTGTAATTATTGAAAAAGCAATAAAATTTAAAATTTTGATTATTTAAATATCTAATTATTTAAACAACAGTTTAAGAAATATTTATGCACCAAATTTGGTAGCTTTAAATCAAAATTTAGGCCTTGAAGATATTTTAGCATATTTTTCATCGCACACTTTACAGAAACCATATGAAAAAGCAAGTAATTCTTTCTTTCTCATTTCACACACTTTAAAAAAATTATTCATTCCTCTTTGATTTTCTCTCTAATATTAATTCAAGTTATGTAAGTAACAGCTGTTTTTGTCTTTTGAAATTGCAAAATATCATGAAATGTTTTAGATTTTCTCAGCAATTTAATTCTAAACTGAAGTACACTTTAAATTGTTTCGTTAAAATTGCATGCAATTCGAATTTATTTGAGAAGAAATAATGAAATTTTTTTCTTAGTTACTGTTCTGACATTATAAAAGACAAAAATATTTACAATGGAAGAGTTAAGGGCGGCTATCTCCAAAATAGACCCAAAAAGATCTCCAGACCTTATCTTCGGAAGCATGATCCACCATTTCGGTGAAAATGCCAAACAACAACTTCTTGAAGTTTTCAACCTATCCTGAACAACTGAAAAGCTGTCAACCATTTGGTAGACCTCTGTCATCGTCCCAATCCTTAAACCAAACAATAATGCATTTGACTGCTAAAGTTTTTGACAGATTTCTTTCACTAATACACTCTGCAAATTCATGGAATGCATGATCCACTTCAGACTTATGACCTGCTCATCAAACAAAAGAAAATCCATTTCTGTTAAACAGCATATCAGGCTAAACATAGCACAACTTCTTTACCTGTGTCAACCAATCATCGACGGCTTCCAGGAAAAACCGCCACTGAAAACAACCGCTGCCTTCCTTGGCTTTTCCACAGCTTTCGACCGCGTCTGGCTCCAAAATCTTGTCTACACCATTCAAAATGTTGGCATTGAAGGAAAAGCGCTCATTTGGATAAACGATATCCTCGGAGACAGACGCTTCCAGTTAGAGTTAACGGAACTCAATTAAAACCCCATAAATCGTGGGCAATGTGCCACAAGACTCTGTTTTGAACCCCCTCCTCTTTCTTTTGTACATGAACCCAATTAACTTCCATATTCAACCCGATACTAAAGTGGCATGCTTTGCGGATGGCATTGCCATCTGGAACACGAACTGGAACCTAAAAGCCTCTGAGAAAGCCCTCAACTGCACGTTAAAAGGCATTGTTACCTGAACTGAAGACATGAAACTTACCATTAATCCCAGCAAAACCAACTTCTACATTTTCTCATCCGATAGGAAACATCACGGAATTTTCAGAATAAATATCAAACTTTACAATGTCAACATTAAGAGAGTTACTCATCACAAATATTTCCGTGTAACTTTGGATCCAGAACTCTGCTTCCCGAAATACATCGAAGACTCAGCGAATAAAGCTCTCAAGAAACTAAACATTCTTCGCAAGCTCTGTGGGACAAACTTGGGATAGAGATCATCCACGCTGAGAAACACTACTTTAGCGTCATCAGGCCAATACTGGAGTACTCTTCTCCCATCTGCATCAGAATCTGTTTTTGTCAGGCTCGATACCATCCATCCGAGCATCTAAGATCATTATAGGAGCGGTTTCCTCCACAAATAACACCAAAGCCGAGCTAGAGATTGGTCTGGTCTCCCTGGACAACAGGCCGAGGCTTGCAACGGTCAAACACCCAAATAAACTTAAAAGTTCCAAAGAAGGTCACATTTCAAACAGAACCTTCAAGTCATGGAGCAAAACAAAAAGGCTTAACAGATCTTCAACTTTGAAATTCGACTGTGACACCAGGAAAGATATATTTCTTGAACATTCCTCTATCGAAAGCCTTCCAGAGTCTGTCCTTCAAGTTGCTCCTCCTATCAACATCAAAATTGTCTTGAACTTGCTTCAACACTGCTAAAAGAAAGAACCAAAACTTGTGTTAATGCAAAAAGGCATGGACACAATCAATTCTTATTTTCACCAAAATAAAGTTATTGTCTTTACAGATGGTTCATCAGATAACAGTTTCAGCAAAGGAAGTGCAGGTATTCTCGTTTCTCATCCTTCGGGTGAAAGAACCGAACTCAAAATCCCCACTGGCCAAATATTTCCAAATTTCACCTGTGAACTGATAGCAATCAAAGAAGCTCTTTCCTTCTATCTATTACATTACTCCTCAGATCTGACAGACGGTCTTGCCATCTTTTCAGACTCAAAATTAACACTGGAGGCTATTGGCAATAGTAACTCAAATTTATCCCAAAACATCAACAGTCTCATTTGCCTCATTAAAAAATCATGCATCCTCCATTGGATTCCTGCTCATGTGGAAATTGAAGGAGATGAAAGCGCTGATGCCCTCACCAAAGCCTCTCGTAAGTTGGATCAACCCAATTCTGCCACCTCAGAAGATGTTAACGTAGTAACAACAGGCTTTTAAAGCAAACTTTCAAAAAGCCCTCCATTCCGTATTTCAATTGCTCCAGACACCTTTCTTCAATCAAGACTTTGCAATTCTCAGCACAGGTCACTTTAAAGGCATGAAAATAGCCTCAGACAATTCTAGATCCTACTCCATTTGCAAGCATTGCACCCCATCACAATTAAGCCCAGAACACATCTTCAACTGCCCTGCCACTGCTGCTGCCATCTTTGAACTCTTTGGCCCTTTTTTTAGGGAAGATTTTCTGTACAACCTTCAGGCTCCGAGGCTCGCTGAACTCGTCCTAAAAACTTTTGGACACATTTAAATTTTTCATTATCCATGGGAAACGACAACAACGACACAACATCATAACATCATGAAAGACAATACTTCAAATAGTAAAAGTTGAAGTGATAAACCTAAAACTAAAATTTCCTTGATATTTCTTGATACATTTTGGATATTCTCGAAATTTAGTATTGATTTTGATGCTATGTCTATTAGATGGTAGCAAAAATAAAAATAATAATAATAAATTGTAAAAAAACTCATCAAAAAAACACTCTATATATTTCTAAATGTATGATTTAATATACTAAAATTCAAACTTTATAAATGTTAACAAACTTAAAATGCTCAATACCCTAAAACTACTAAACATGGATAGAGGTACCAGAACTTAGATAGAATGGAATTCTGCTTTGCTGTTTGGTTGTAATTTAATTGATTATATATATATATATCATTAATAAAGATTTTAATGATTTGAGATTATTAGAATACATTATTTTTTAGATACACATAACAATAGTTTTAACAATTATTAAAATTTGAAAAAAGTGTAAAGAAAAAAAGGAATGTCGTTAGTATCAGGTAGCACGAAAATGCTTTTGGTCAATAATACTTTCTAATGTTATCAAGCAAAAGTGCTAATACTTTTATCAATTTTTAAATATAATTCAATTAAAATTTAAAATGTTTTTATAGAGATCCTTCTGTATAAGATGACTATTTTTCTAACTCTAAATACTATTTTTATTTTGTGCAATATTCTGCACCAAATTGTATTATCGATGTCGCAAGACGCACTTTCATTGATAGTATGTTAATTTGTAAATCATATCATTTTAGATATGTTGTTTAGAGAATTAAAGTAGGTTAAAATTAAGACAGAGCAATATATTATTCACCATTCTGGTGAATGGCTTATTTAATTACTAGCCGCCTTTGGCAACCAGCTGGTTCGCCATGAGTAATGGGTTCTAAAATTTTCAATTAAATCTCATATTCATTAGCCTTGAAGTAACTCCGGGCATTGATTGGCCTGAAATTAATATTTTCTTTAAGATGATGGACTGAAAGCTCTAAAAGAACCCATTTTCCTAATAATATTCTTTAATTTTATAAATCAGTCAGTTTTAATGATGGATTTCGAAGACTAATTGGTGTAGCAACTTTTATTTAAAATATTAATAAAAACATTTTGTAAAATATGGCTCACAGAGCAAAGTATAAAGAAATCTAAAACTCATTATTCATAAATGCATTTTTTGACTCAAACTACATAAAATGTAATTATTTACTTCATTTAGATCAAATTAATAGTATTAAACAATATATATGGCTATTAATAATATTTTACAAATTGGCCATTGGAAAGGAATTTGAATGCAGATCCTGTATAAATTCAATCCTGTATAAATAAAGATAATTTATTCAATTTATGATTTAAATATTTAGATATTGCAAACAATCATACAATCTTTTGCTTTGCATTTATTTTTTTAAAAAATATCACATTTTATGTTTCTTTTATTTTATCCAGTCACGTGTTAAAAGCTGCATTTCTTTAGACTTGATTTACGATGATAGTTTTTTTTTTCAAACTTCCGGCATTCTTTTATTTTATCCAGTCACGTGATAAAAACATAATTAAAATATTTCTTTAAAAATTTGTTAAAAATAGAAGTTTACGTTATAAATTTAAAAAACTGATACCGTTAGATAGCTAATTTTTTTATCTTTAAATTGATATAAAAATCATGTTTGTGCAATAATATTTTCGGAAGTTATAGCGGAAAAACGTCGAAATTTCGCTTAAATTTTAATTAATTCAAATTCTAATTAAAAATTCGAAAAAAGGGCTCCGAGGTGCACATTCCCGACCTCCAAGGTATACATGTACCAAATTTGGTAGCTGTAGGTCCAACGGTCTGGCCTGTAGAGCGCCAACACACACACACACACACACACATTGAGCTTTATTATAAGTATAGATATAGATTTAAGGCTTATAAAGGGCTTATTTACTTTGAAAAAGCCTCATTAATCTGTGTGCGTCTGTTGACGCGATGATTAACCAAATCTTTAAAAGAAAAGCTTCATTTTTTAAGTCATAGAAAATACAATTATCTTGATTACCTAAAATCATTTTTTAATTAAATGACATTCTTTGGATATTTATTATAAAGTGTGAAAAGCATTATTTATGTTTTAAATACCAATATGAAGGAAAGCACAAATTATCTTATTATTCTTACCTGAAAATAGGCCCATAAATCTTGGCTAAATTTTGTAGGTCTTTATAAGGCCTAGAACTTAAAAAGAAATAATATCCTATGATTGGAAACCCAGTTGGGCCATGTGGAATGTTGCCACCAATATCATAGATTGCTATATAAATAACCAGAACAGCAAAACTTACAACTAGCAAAGCAAAACTGTTTACCATTACAAGCAATCACCAGGTAATCCATTCAGTTCCAATTGACCTAATACATTTTTGCATCGATTCTTTGGTTTTATCAGATAATAGCAAATAGATAAGGAGCTCATTTTATTCCCCAAGGAGAAACCTTAGATTAGATAGCAAGCCTTTTTTATGTAATATTTCTTTAATTTATTAAAATAAAATGAAAGTAATACTTTTGATAATAAAATATATACGTTGTATATTTTTAAACTTTGGGAAGTGTTCAACACTTGATTGAAAAATTATTAAAAAAAATTACCGCAGTTAACGCATTATTATTATTAAATTTATTTTTTTAGAGCACGAGACTCTTTATAACTTTATTATGAAATGTATAAAAATAATAGACAAGTTTCAGGAGTAATTATTTAAATGTTTTCTAAGTATCAAGACAAAACAAATATGATCTCAAAAATGCACGATACAATAGAATACAACCTAATAATGACTCCCTAGAATCCTGGGAACTATAACTTGATGTTAATAAGGTAACCCCATCTATTCTTTCAAAACTGAATGTAGTACAGTAATGTAACCGCTATATTTTGTCTTATGAGAGAATATATCAAAAGAATTTCAAATCCAGGCTATAAAAAGATTGTATACATTAGGTTCTGCATATTTTGCTGGAACTTTTCTTAAGAATTCTCAGGATTTAGAATTTGAGGATGTGGGGCATTGTTCCCTTATAGTTGAATCTTTCCCTCACACTTTAAATGAAGCATTGAGAAGTTTAGTATGTAACCGTCTTTAAAATGCCACTTTCTTTTTTTTCGGCCGCCGCCTATCACCGCCTAAAGAATTCTTAAGTTCAAGAACTTTGCCAATAAACAGTATGTTGACATTCTTTTACCTTCATCAACTTCGTTCATATTCTGAAGTATTTTTCTCATATTAACCGTTTTTTACACAAAACTATGTGTTAGATATCAATATTCATTTTCCCCTTTTTAACCCCCTGTAACCAAAAGTAGAAACTATTGTTATGTAAATTGCGCATGCGCCAGCTGCTAGATGTTTACATTATATGTATTCTATATGATTGAAGATCCTTGCGACGCTGTTACTAACCTTCCTTCATGTTCTTAACCACTTCGATGTTTTATTTTCCTTACCATCTAATAAAATGACACGTAATATTTGGGGAATATTTTCTTATTTTGATTCAAATGTAAATCCATTGAATACATGACTTATCTATAAGTTCGAAATAATTTTAATACTTAATGATAATCGTTATGAAATGCTTTTTATGTAGAACTTCTAAAATTCGATAAATCGATGTAAGAATGGCATTCGGGCAAAACAGTTAGGAGGTTAATTAATCATTTACCGCAATATCTTCTTATGTGTTGTTGAACAAATAAATAATTTTGATGTTTTGCAATATTCGCAGCTTAAGCACTAACAATATTCGCAGCCAATACTAAGAAAAGTAAGAACCATTTTCAATATTATTATATATTTATTTTCAACATCAATAAAACAAATTATTACAAAGGCATTAAAATACATATTATCACTAATTAACTTTAAAGATCGTATTTATGAGGTATACAAAGGTTCAAGAGGGAACATAAATTGCTCGATTTTTGTCTTTGATTTTTGGTTTTCGTTAAGTCAGATCCTCTTTTTGATACAAATCTCAAAGGGTTTTGGAGAAAGACTTAATCCAAGAATTCCCTCGAAATCCGGAATGGCTCCATCTGGTAAACTGACTTTGAATTTCTGCAAGATGCCGACGAAGTACATGAAAACTTCTGATCTTGCAAAAGGCTCCCCAGGACATGATCGTTTCCCTAAAAAATTGTTCACGACATTATACAATAAATAAGGCATTAATTCAGTGAAATAATTTGATACCAGTTAATTTCAATATATAAACATCTATAGCGAGGTGGCATCCTAGTATAAGGGTAGCACGTCTTCCCCGTGACCCGGGCGTACTAGGCTCAAGTCCCGGTTCGGGCATGATTGTTCTTCTTCTGTGTTCTCTCTGTGTGGTGTGTGAATGTATACCCCTTCCTATTAAAAGTGTTTGTGCCAGCGAATGTGTCGCGTGAAATAGCTAAGTCGTGCTCTTGACCCAAGTTGGCGCTACTGAAAAAACAATAGACACTCACTCGACTTAAATCTTTGATAGATAACTATCAGCGGACTTGTAAAGAACCATAAGTCACAACAACAACATCTATAGAAAAAATGGAAAGGATTTATTTTGGGATTTAGAAAGATTAACTTATGGAGGGATATTTTGTTCTATCCATTTCAAGATCAAGAATTTATGTCATCTTTTTTAACTCTTTATCAATAAATTTCTCAAAATTTTCATTTCGAAAGTATTCATTTTCTTTACGAACGTCATTACTAAAGGAATAAATAACGTGAAAAATCGCCTACTTATTTGGAAAGGGTTTTCCTTTCTTTTTTTTTTTTTTTTTTTTTTTTTTGCTTTCCATGAGACACAAACGTGCTAATCATGATACGCTCAGTGTGTATTTTTGATCTAAGTATGGGTTTCATTTTTGTTTCTAAATGGGGCGGAAAGTTATTTCAAATCTTTTAAGCATTATTATTTATTCTTCGGCTGAGCTAATAACAGTGGATAAGAGATCTTCATGTAAATTTCTTTTTTTTTTTTACAGATACTCATTTCTTTTTAACGGATAATTACCTTGCCTTCTAATAATTCCAGTTTTTGAAAAGGTGAATGAATAAAATGTTGAAGTATTCTGAAAACCTTTTGCAATGTTTTCTGCTTTAAAAAAAAAAGCTATATTACGAAAGGATTTAATTTAAGCATTGCCTTTTTCTTTCTTTCTTTTTATTGCATTGGATTTGGAACATTTCTCGTATTCGTTTTCTTTCTAATTCTTGCGTATAGTCTTTCAAGGTGATTTCGAAAATCATACTAAGAAGTGGACGATTCTTCCCCTTCGCAAGGATAATTTAAAATTTTTATGGTATTTTTTATTAACATGATAACATTAATAGAATGCAAGCTGTCTGCAAAGTCTTAACATACGTGATTCAAAAATCTTTAAACCTGAGCATCTATAGAGCACTCTAAAGACAAGTTATTTGATCCAAAGCTACGAATTTATTACTCTTTACTTCTTAAATATTAGTGAAATTTAAATTTTTCAAAATATTCATTGGGTTTTATTAAATTAAAAACTAATAGAAATTTTAATGTTTTTTAAATAATTTCGTAGCTTATTGAGAAGAAGCTGTAAAGATATAATTGCACCACTTAAAAGAAGAGACCACTTTAAAAGACTAGATTTAGTTGATACCACTTTTAGTTATGTGTGATTATCTTTCAATTTCAATAAATTTTGCAATATATGGCGAAATATATTTTTAATAAGATTTTCAAATGGTTGAGAAGTCTCTTATATACGGCACATTGGTACAACATATTAAATACTGTTTTTGTGTGCACATTATAATTGTGTACACAAAAATATTTTTTAAAAAAAATATCATTGATACATAAACATAAATCATTAAAAAATGTAGAAACTTGATTCTCCTATTAATTTTTCTCTTATTTTGTATGCTGATATAAAACGCTTTGTGTCCACCAATACAAATCACATTGATACTGTTTATGTAGAAGGTATTTATGTGTTACGAAATATATATACTTTAAGATCCTTTTTTCAGATTCAATGTCATAGTTCTATGTCATAACTCTTCCTGGTAATATACTGAGTGGCCACAAAGTCTTTTTCAGTTAACAGAAAATTATCCTGAAAGAAACCCTTGTATAATATAGTAAAATAGTTGTTATATAGTGCTTAGATAGCATAATTAATGCAAAAACAGGAATTTCAAGTTAGAATATTATCAAAATGGTATGAACGATGTCATCGTGAAAATGGTTTCAATGATGTCTACTCTCACTTGAAATTCCTCCTCTAGGTATTTTTTTCTTTTGCAGTTACATAAATGGCAGATTGTTTGTAATGTCAGTTGAAGATATTTATACATTCAAAGTTAGAAGCATAGATGTAGTATCTAATGTAACAGTAGAAATATTTAACAATACCTGTAGAAAATCGGTAGAATTGTTGTTATGACTGACATTTTTCGAGCGGTCAAAGAGGCTCACATTGAAATTTACTGAATAAACGGTCTCATTAAAAATTTTATAAATATATATAGTATATCAGAATAATCCCATGTTGAGCTATAAATGATTTATTTACAATAATGTTTTATATTTAGGGAGAGTCTTTACGATCATTTGATTTTATTAGAATTTAAGAGTTTCTAATCACATTTTTTAATCTGAATTCGAATAGAACATCGGGTATCTACTGATCTTCAAGGTATCTCCTGATTAAACGAATTGATCTGAAAAGGACAGAAAATTTCTGGCCTATCATGAACAAATAGAAAAATAGCAAACTATTTAGTTGAGAGATGTTTGCTTATGGTTGATGTTTGAAATTGAAAGCTCTTCTATCAGTGTTACTTGCATTATATTTTAGTGAGGTCATATAGTTTTCTAACTATCGTCATTATTATCTAATTATAAACAAGACTTAACTATCGGCTTACTTTTATTTAATTATTTTTCTATTAGATCTTCTCTTCTTTTTATAAAATTACTAAAGTTTATGAAGTATAATTATATTTTCTATAAAAAGCAATTTGAAGAGTATGTTCATTATGACATATTACTTAAAAGCCTAGATATCCTAGCTGAATGGCATGCTGAGAAATACAGTGTATAGTATTTTATATTTACTTAATTGTGGAATGTGTCAGACGGCTAGTGCAAAAAAATTTTTTAAAAAATAACGATACGTCACAGAAAATACATACCGACTGAAAATGGTATGAAATATTCTGATTTAATGAGGGTTTTCTCATCATCTGTCAGGAATCTTTCAGGACGAAATATTTCTGCATCCGGACCCCAATATTTAGGATTGTGAAGAACTGCCCATAGATTAGCTATAATGGTGCTGCCTTTCGGAATCACATATCCATTCAACTCAGTTTCCCAAAGGGTGCTGAAAATATATAAAACAACACTATTATTAGACAATATTTTTATCAAACTTTATATAGTCGATATCCTCAGAAATTCAAATTAATATAATAAATTAATAATTTCTTTCATATAAGAAAATTCTGAAGATGACCTATCGATTTAGCCTATGACAAAAGATCTCAAATTCAGATTCTCTTGAACTTAATTTGGTTAATAAATTTCACCCGTCTGGCCTAAAGCCTTTCGGAATCATCATGTTCGCTCAGAGACAGATATAATATCAGAAATATGTTTTACTGACTGGGGAGGGTCTGAAACGTGGACATTCGTTAAAATCATAGAGTTCAAATTTTTTGAAGATTACAATATTTGCTCTGCCTTTCGTACACCAGAAAGTAAATAGAAATTCGAATAATAAAAGGTAAAAACTAAATTTCTTACTATCTAGGAAGATTCAACGGAATGGCGCATCTCCATCGCATGATTTCCAGTATGGTAGCTTCTGTGTATGGCATCTGTAAGTGGTCGTTCCAAGAGGGTGGACGATTTTGGCCAATGATGTTATCAATTTCTGTATGTACCTTAGCCTGTATATCTTCGTAAGTTGCCATTGCCAACAAAAGCCATTCGATCGTCACACGAACAGTTTCGCTTCCTCCCCCAAAGAAGGCTCCAGACATGTCTTCCAAAACTGGTTCTACAAGAAAATAAAACGTTTCTTACCACAACAAAGCACGTACTTAATAGTTGATTACAGGTATTAATCATATCTTATAATTTACAAGGAATGATCCAAAAAAAGTTTACAACACAAAGGAAAAATGCTTTATTAATAATATACCCAGGATACAAATGGTAATTAAGAGCCATATGTGGCAGGCACTTCCCTGCCTAATCACCAAACCTGTTGTTCTATTTATCACACCTCTGGACCAATTTGTTTAACCATATTGGTAATAATCAGGTCCTTGGCTACTGAGCCAGCCCTCGGCATCTTTTTGAACACCACCTTTTGATATGAGCCTTGTTTCGGATAAGTGTTTCTTCAATTCTGGGGAAAGAAAATGGTCACTTGGTGCAAAATCGGAGATATATAAGAGGGGGGAATCCAGATCTCCCACGTAAACGCTTTCAGCAATCTCTCTGCCTGCTTCAAAAGAACGACACCATTTCGCCACTTGTTTTCTGCCTATTGCATCGCCCCATACTTCAACTATTTGTCTGTGAATGCCCGTTGTGGACACAACATTCTTGGCCCATAGAAACTATATCAAGGCTTGCACCTCTGTGCGAGATCACTTCTCTAGACGTCTTATCATTACTCTCGCTGTTTCAGGCCTCAATACTAAAACTATCTTCTCGAATGACCAGTTTAAGACAACTAGTTCTATTTGTCTCCACTCTAGTTAACAACATTCCTATCCACAATTTCTACTTTCCAAATACTGCTGCTTGTAAACTTTCTTTTGGATTACTCTGAGAAAATTCAATACATTAAAGCATAATATAAATAATCTCATAAATATTAAGCGTATTTTTATTTTCTCAGGAGTTAGATAAATACATGAAAGAAGAATAAATTCTTATTTAGCTAAGTAAGGTTGTCCACTCTAATCATGGCCCAACAGTTACCAAAACCATTGAGATGCATATGTTCCATTTCTAAAAATGTTCTAAATGACATAACGAATTAAATTTTGTATCTGAATCAATAAATGTTCTTTCTAAAAGTATGTAGTCAATGTTTTATGCTAAATTTATATTATATATAGTCTTATTAATCAAATTTAATAAAGCATTACCGACAAACTAAATTTTAACAGAAAAACAATCCCCTCACTTTGCAATTGAAACTAACCGAGTTATGAAAGTTTGAATACATACTAAATGATAACACTAGTTTAAGTAATTTTAAAACATTTTAGAAGCCACCAAGAGAAAGATCTGTTAATTGAAACTCTATGCTACGTTTCCGTGAGGCATTTCTTGATTTGCCAAAAATAAACTCAAATTTCCATAATTCTGTCAAAACTATGAAAATTCTTTTCATTTTAAATTGTTTGTGAGTCAAGAATATTTTACTAAATGTAATTAATAGAAGACGGAACTGTATAAAAATTTAGACTTCATAAATTTTCCAGTACATTTTCTGACTCAAACAATATAAAATATAATTATTTACATCATTTGTTACATTATTATTCTTTACGGTACATGTTGCAAGTGACATTTAAACTGATTATGGGCTATTTATGAACGTGTTATAATTATGAAAATTAGATTGAAATTTTAAAAAAAAGCATTGCCGTTTGAAATTCCAAAAACTTATCAAAAAATTTTTGAAAGTAGAATAAAAGTTCTTCATATTATCATTATTCGCTTACCTTAAAATATCTACTTCAAAATTTCATTTTATTTTCTTAAAAAATACAATTACTAGAAAGCTGAAATCAGCTGATTTGCCAACATTATTGCTTGCTAAAATGTTCAATTAAATATTTTATTTCGTTTAATCTTAATCGCCTCTTTGGTAAAGTATTTATAAATTTGATAGACATATAAAAAATATTTAAAACAAAATTTAACAGCACATGCTATTTTTTAAATCTTACACCTTTCTTACATTATCCAATGCAACTGATTTTCTGTCGTCTCATAATCCGAACTTTAATTTAAAAAATGGTGGTACTTAAGTTTCAAAACTTTCTTGTTAAAACTAAATATATTTATTTTAAAATAGAAGAACGGAAAAAGAGTAATTCAACTTCAAAATTTTGTATGCAATACTAAATATTGTTACGAATCTGTAATTTTGCTTTCTCGCATTAATAATGTCATCGTAAAGAAGATTGATTCATTCATCTGTATTAAACGGTGCCCTGGATTTGCGTCAGAAATCCCACGCCTTGGCGACAAACTTGGCAACCATTTGACGACTTGGCAACGGATTTGGCGAATATAGTGACAAAATGGATAACATCCGAAACTTTCACGATCCGTCCATTAGGACTGAGATACATCCAAAATCCTGATTGGTGCAGAAACTTTCAACCCCACCTCCCTCTGTAATATAAGGCTGAAGCTGGAGCGGTCTGGAGTGGTCGACTGGGTAGATCTGAATTGAGAGGTCTAAAACTGAGGAGTCACCGTGAGAATACCGAAGTATCGGTGACGTACTGGATCGCTGTGTGCCGTTGTCGTGCCTTCTGTTGTAGCTCGTTGCGTCGTCGTCGGTAACGGATCAATCCTGAACTGAGAAGTAGTCCCGTTGTGTGAAGTAGTGAGTCGGCAGCGAAAGCGGGAAAAGACAGTAGAAAAGTAGTTCAGCCGTTTGGAGAGATCTACAGAAGCGTAGACAGAATTCTTTAAAGATTCCCTCTCCTGTTGAAATCTGTCTGGCTGATTTGTGAGCTGTGGACGTTGTCAATACAAAATTTCTGCGTGTGGGCTACTGCCTGCAGTTGAATACTACTGACAGTGTCCTGTCGTTCCTGTGTGTTCATCTCGGTTGTATATAGTTATCTACTGTACATAGTTGTGCTGTAAATAATTGTCGTCTTTGTACTGTCTGTCTTTGTCCTGTAAATAGGCGTCGTCTTTGTTGTGTCGTCTACTGAATGACTGATCCTTGTGTGTGCTCAATTTCTCCCACCTACACCTCACTATACAAGGAAACGAGCCCGCTGGATTAGGATAGTAAAAAGGAGTAGAAAATCCGGAACAATATATTTTAGGAATTATATAATATATCAAACGATTAATAGTAATAGTTTCTTTGATTTAAAAATTCGGTGTATTTTATTAAGAAAGTAATACGTCCAGCTAAAACAGAAATAAAATAAAGGTGTTTAAGAAATGACCGAATTTTAAAAACTGTACGTCGTTGCTTTTTCATCTGAAGTTAAACCTTAATTATATATCCAAAAAATTCCAAAAAAGGTCTCAAAAGCATATTTAGTTACATGCTTACAATTTTAGCAAGAACCGTCTTTCAAAATATATATTAGGTTCATAATTTTAATCTCAAATATTACTGAAAGTTTTGTAGATAACTCCATGAAACTTATCTATGGGATTTTATTATGATATATTGTATATTTGTGTAACTGAACTTTTTTGCCAATCTTCTTTATTTTTTCATTTATTTTTGTAACTTCATTTTTTCTAAAATTCTAACGCTAGAACTGTTCAATTAACCTTAAATAAATTCTGCACAATCTCTTTAATGTAGGTAAATATTATTTCCCTAACTATATGAGACACCATTTTGAATTTAAAGGACTTAAAAGGAATTTATCAGCCATCCTGACTTTATAGTTATCTTGTTACAATTGATGACTAAATTCTCCTTGATGACTAAGAGACTCCAAGTTCTCATTTAAAAATTACTTGTTTCTACGAACCTTTTATCCTTACAGTGTATTGTAAGATTTTGAAAACACTCTCTATACTTCTAGTGATCATATAAACAACATAAAAATAATTATAATATTTAGAAATAATATTTCAAAATCAATTTCCTCCTTACTTTAAAAAAATGATCAAAAAGTAGAAAAAACTTAAAAGTAAAATTTCGTTTATAAAATGATCTATCCTGAAGCTGAATAGTGAATTGGTGAAAATTAATTTTGGTGTATCCAAATCAATAAAATTGCATTTCCTTACTTACTGCAAAATGCTGGATCTTTATTTTTGCGAATTTCTAGCAAATAGCCATCAACATAGTCTCGTATGTTATTTTCGTCCAAAGTTTCTTCATGCTGCTCAATTTCTTTCCTGTATAATAATATCATATTAATCAAAATTTTAAATATTTCGTGATCACTTTTAGTTTCTGACAGTTAGCAATTTTTTTAAATATTTTAAAATTTTAAATTAATAAATAATAGTATTCTCAAATTTTTTAAATCAATAAAATTCATTTCTAAACAATTTTTTAAATATCCGTATTTGATTTAAACATTGAAAAAGCAATATATAATAATTAAACATATATTAACTTTTTTCTTTAACATATATCAGTTCTAATAAATTAAATGGTCATTAATGATAATAATTCACGCGTTTTAACTATGATGGATTTAAAATCCACTGTACTAAATGAAAAAACGATTGAATGATGTATCAACTTGTATTGATTCTTAGTGCGTTATTGATTGAATTTCAAGTAAAATGAATCAGGTGTGTGATCGATAAGGAAAACTGAGTTTCAATAATTTTAATAGTTTGATATAATTTCTACTCAAAAAGTGAAGCTATTTAGAAAGTAAGCTATTGCAACAAGCGAGATGGGGTGTCGATATTTAAGTTCATAGATGTTTACTGATCACACAGTTCATAGATATTTACCGATTTTTACTTTCAGAAATATTATTTATTCATTTTTTCTGAAAAATAACAAACTTTTCTTTTTATACGATCCATCCTCAAGAGATGGAGGCAGAAGAATGGTTTGATTGTCGTTTCCAGATGTCAACAATGATTAAGCAAAGATAAATGATAACTAGGTCATAACAATTTTGGCACCTTCATTATATTTAAGTTTTAAAAAGTCACATATATTTACAAATGTTTTTTCTCCACGGCTTCCTTTAAGACTGGCACTCGAAACATTTCTTCTTTCTCCATTCACTGTACCTTTGCAATGTGTTTTTCTTGGATTTAGATCGGCATATGTAATTTTCTTAAGATAATTTGAAGCATAAAGCTAGACATTTGCACTTTTAAGATGCGAATGTCTTCACGAATGAAATTCGTACATATAACCATCCATCGCCATCTATAACGCTAAGAGGGGTTAAAAATATCCCCACCTGTGTCTTTTAGTCTGTGTCTTTTTAGATGTGAAATCTTGTTTATGTTTATAGCATCTAGTGAACGAGACGGATCACTTTAATGTTTAAATTGACTGATGTGAATAAACCTAAATATGAATAAATAGCAAAGACCAATGAGCTGAAAGCTGCCTTTTTTATTATTTTATAATTATGCTGATTCATTCTATTCTTTCTTCACGGATCAAATCGATTTCAACTTCTTAAATATGTTTTCGATTTTTTTTTTCTGTTAATGTTTCGATATATGTTTCATTTCAATTTTAGTGGTTAGTTTCGAGTGTTTGTGGGTATTATGGATAGAGAAAATCTCATTTCAAGGTTATAGAACTTTTAATATTATTCTATATTAACGTCTAAAGTGTACTGCTGATAATTTTTTTATATATCTTGAGCTCTCTGTCAATGTGCATGATATTTTCATCTATAACTTTCGTTAATTACGAGAGATGATCCAAATTAAAGTTTACAAGGCAAAGGAAAAGTGTTTTATTTACAATAGACACAAGATACAAATGCTAATTAAGAGAAATATGTGGTGGTCATTCTCTACATAATCACCGAACATGTTGTGGATTTTATTACACTTTTGAACTAATTTGTTTAACATATCTTGGTAATAATCAGGTCCTTGGCTATTGAGCCAGCTCTCGGCACCTTTTTGAACATCACCTTTTGATATGAGCCTTGTTTTGGATAAGTGTTTCTTCAATTCTGGGAAAATGAAATATTCACTTGGATAGCCACTCTATAGCCAAATAGAGGCTATATGGGTGTGACTCCAGACCTCCTATCTAAACGTTTTCAGCTATCTCTCCGTACGCTTCAAAAGAACGACACCATTTCACCACTTGTTTTCAGCTCATTGCTTCGCCCCATACTTCAATGATTTGTCTGTGAATATCCGATGGAGACACACATTCTTGGCCCATAGAAATCTTATCACGGCTTGCTCGTAAAAATTTTCTAGACGTCTTATCATTACTCTCGCTGTTTCAGGCCTCAGTTCTAACACTATCTGCTCGAAAGGCTGGTCTAAGATAACTAGTCCACTCTGTCTCCACTCTTCGTAACAATATTCCCATCTACAATTTCTATTTTCCAAATATTGCTACTTATAAACTTTTTTGGATCACCTCTTGAAATTTGTGACAAAAATCAAATCTGAGGTATTATCAGCTGGTTAATAACTTGTTTAGATATATACAGCTTCTAGTTTTCTAAAAATATTATCTATGGAATGTATACTCAAGCGATCGTGAACATGTTTTTTAATCATTCGTCATTGTAAATGTGAATTTTCGCCATTTCAACACTTCGCTTAGTTAGACCTAAATTAAGCCTTCGTTTCTGGAACATCAAATCAGTACAGGACTTCTAAAATATATGAGCTGGCACGTGCTGATAAATGGAAATTATTATAATTTTTAACGTTATATTTATTTTTGGTTAAATGATACCAAATTTTATTTGTTTAATTTTGTTTCTCTAATCTTAATATTTCTTTTAAAGTTATAAGCATTTTACAGCAATTTTTTTTTATTTTTCTATTTGTCTTCTGTATCTGTATTTGCATTTCTATTTTAAGAATTGTACATTTTCATGTGTATGCTATCAGTGCTTTGCAATTAATGATATTTTTTAAAGAAAATAAGGATAAACCAATATATCTTAACATATTATCGTGTTATGATGTATCAGATTGACTCTCAAATACCCTTTAACACGTTAATCCTCAGTTTATTTTAGTGTATTTTCTGTCTGACCTGACCCAATTTATTCGATACATTTTGACAATCAGAAATTTTTGTAATATTGAGTTGAGATTGTAAATATTTATGTGCATTGTGTGATCACTAGATTAAATTTATTGTGAATTAAAGTTTTGAATGTATGTCACCAGTCAACCACGACTAACGCAGCCTAGACAAAGATTAAATTACCAGTGACTGATATGACCTGAGTGAAAAGTACGAAGCCAGTCACTAGTGACAAATAAGATACGAAATGAAAGTGTAATACCAATCACAAATGACTGCAGTGGTCCAAAAAGAAAATTCAGAGTCAATGACTGGTAATTAAAGCTTACCGGATTAATTTTGTCATTTTCTTTGACATTGAAAAATTATTTTAAAAAATTTAATCTCACCGGGCAAACTCCTTCATTTTTCGCAGTAGATAATCTAGTCTACCTTCCTTTCCGAATCGGAAGAACGAGAGGAACTTCCGAACCCACGGAAAGAAGAACTGCCAGACCGCCGCTCCAGCTTCACTTGCACTTTCATTGATGATTCGGTCTAGCAGTATCCGGTCCGGATCATCGTATTTCATCCGTCTTCCGTAAATGAGAGAAGCAATATTGTTTGACATGCTGGGAGCCAGTATAGGCCTGACGAACATTGGCCGACCCTTGGATTCCACAAAGTGTTCCAGCACCTCATCGAGTTCTTCCTGTAATTTTTTTCTATTTTAAAAGAGCCGTTTTGAAGCATATTATGAAAATTAAATTTTTTATCCCATTAGAGGATTTTTTTCCTCGTAGGCGACTCAAAAGTTGAACCAGATTTTTCAATTCCTACTATTAATTCACTCTCTCCTTATGTATGCATATCTTGTTCAAATTTTCAATCTTTAACAAAATACTTTCTTATCCACGCACTCAAGTTCAAATACATTTTTTAAAAACTTGTAGTAGCTGACACTTAGTGTTAATACAATTTTTTTTCAAATATTAATTCATAAATTAAATTTAATTAAGTTTTAATACTTTAAATATAGTTTTAGCCGTTTATAATAAAAATCGAAATCAACAGACAGTAGCTCAATTGCTAAAATGCAAGGATTTCAGTATTTTTCACGTGAGGGGGAAGAATACAATTTCAGTTCTTGCGATGAGAAATTATAGACCACCATCTGCTTCATAAATAAGAAACGGGGAAAAAACATAAAGAGCAAATAGATATTAACAAACAAAAACAATAGCCCAATACCATGAAAATGGAAAAAGGAAAAGAAAATGAAAAGAAAAATAATGAAAGGAAAATACAAAATTGCAAGGAAATTCGCTTTCTATTTTTCCGCTTAATATTATGACTCTGTCATATGTATATACACATTTATATTAATTGTAATTATTTAATAAAAAATTACTAAAATAATTTTTTCCTTTGTTGACCTAAATAGGAATGGACTAAATTTTTATAATAATACTCGTTTTCCCTCATTAAACAAAAAGAGTATAGATATCTCACAATTAACACTTCATGAATGCATTCCTTCGATGAAAACAATATGTAGTGGTAGCTTTATAAGCCAGATAACATACTCAAGCTTGAGTGATCACTTTTAGTCTTGTGGTCATGTCATCTGGCTACCATCCATAAGGTCCCAGGATCGATCCCACCTATCACCAAAATAGTAACATTGGTGACCTAGGACGATGAAAATAAACAAAAACGCAACCTTCATTCATTCAGCTGTTGTAGCTAAATAGTAACAAATATATAGGCATCTTTGCTCACCATTTGAATAGAGTTATTGTCATTTTGTGTTGCCTCGGCATACGTAGCAAATAGATACTCTTGCCGGCTCTACCTACTCATATTAATACTTGGGATTATGAGTGAGTTGGTAGAAAAAATATCACGCTATCACGCTGGAGACATGACAGTCCAGATTCTCCTGGAAGCAGGAGCACAGATATATCCCAATGAAGTGTATGTTTGATCCAAGTCTGTCTTGCAGGTTTATAAACTTTTTAAAAAACAATACAAAATAGCATTAGTTTTTAATTATTCACTTAAAATGATTCAAAGCTAGCTGCTCGACCTATACCAATGAGGTGGAAGATCTACTTTTGTACGTGGCTTACCTCACAGCATGGAAAAATAGTTGTTCTTGTGGCTTATCCCACCTGGTTGACAGTAACATCAAACCAGGTTCATGAGCCCGGAAGCCTTCAAATGATGTAACACTATTTCAGGACTCGAGAACAGATGACTCTTATTGAAATCGATTCAGGCCAAAATGCGGGCAGGAGCAGATTGAGTCGCATTGCATTTCGGACATATGGAATAAACTTTGTGACCCGTCATATGTCGTTGTAGACAAGTGTGTCCACTTCGAAATCTAGCAAGAGTTGTCTGATCGTGCCTGCTACCAACCCCATTTAAAACAGCTCCAGGGTGACTTTCTGCTTAACATTCATGCACGAGGGACCCCTCTAAAAGTAACAGATATCTTACCGGACCCGGGTGGCGATTTCTGAAAAGGTAAGGCATCCACCAAGAGCAGTATCCTTATCGCTGCCCTCTCCATCCAGACCATCAGCAATTTCATTTCCGTGCGCATTCACATGCGACGGAATCGACTGAAATGTTATCTTAATATTGGAAATCAAGCGATTCAAAAGCTCGACGTAGTTCCTAGTCGTGCGATCCCCATGCCTCCACAATTCAGATAAATCCTGAATGGAACGTCGGCTTTCACTCAAAATCCATATTGCAGTGCGAACACTCTCAGTTATGCAAAATTTCAAAGCCTCCTCAATAACTGTTAGTTCTGCACGGAATCCTGGGAAGTTTTCAGAGTTTCTAACAAAGATCCCAATGCCGTTTTCCTTTTTAACAAAAAATCCACTACCTGAAAAAACGCCTTCTCCCATGCTTCAGTTATTATAGATCTGTAAGATTGCAGGGAATTTTATCAATAATTTCCAAAGCAAGCTGTCCAAGATATTCCGGATGACGTGTGCTCTTGTTAGTGCATGAGCTCAATTTAGTCTTGAAAAAGACCCGATCAAAGAATAAGTAAACAACACAAGCTGGAGACGCATTTTACTTCATTATGCAGCGAACCCTCACTTTCAGCATGACTAAGCGGACTTTCTTAAGGCTGCAATCATTGCACCAACTGTGAATTTAACTAGACATTCTGTGCTGATCACGGTAACTGATGAGTTTGGCAAAGTATTTAGCTAAGAAGTATTTTCTACAGAGCCTGAGAGGTTGCAAGTCAGCTTCATACAAAACAATATACCTGGGGCAACTATTGCGGAGGCCAGTGATGACTCTGGCAGCAGAGAGCTGAACCCTTTCTAGTTTATCGAGGTTGCTAGAAGAAGCAACTTGATAGACCTGTACACCATATTCAAAGATTGGACGACTAAGAACAATATAGTAAGTATTTCGAAGGGTCAGAGCATCCGGTTACAAACCTGTGAGTTGATCTTTGTATAAAAGAAGATTTTCTTCGTCACTGACGTAGGTCAAGCAGTTATAAATCACTGTACATGTGATGGCCATGGTATGCAACCAATTTCTTAAGAGTTATAAAGTTTTGAATATCATTATTTTATATCAGACAATAGCCAATAGCCACCTAAAAGGAGTGCCGTATATTATGTCGTGGATTTTCCTTAGGGCCTTCCTTGAAATGATTCAAAATTATCTAAATTTACGATATGCAGACTGTCATAGACTGGTTAGTTTTAGTCTCAGGAGTATGAAACTTTTCTTTGTTTTACATCGAGATTGTTACAAATTGTATAGAGACACCCATAATTTTAAGAGTCCTAAGCCCTTGAGGAATTTTTTTTTGCTGAATTTTAAACAATATTAAAACTGTGCTCTCAATTATAAAAACATTATTCTAATAAAATTATAATTCATATTGCTCTAAATAGGAAAAATAGCAATAGTAAAAATTCCTATTACATGCAATTATCATTTAAAGTTTTATATTATAATTTTAAAAAAAGCGTGGTGATTTATAATTTTAAAAATACATTTACGTATTATTGAATAGTCTTTAGATTATTTTTAAAAAGTTTTTTCTTACTTTGTTTAAAATTACTTTTAAATATCAAGTGTATACACGCGATACATTGAAATTAAATATTTTAAAAAGTGATTTGCAATTAAGAGTTATGCTATTTCGAATTGTCAAAGTTTGTATCTCAAATATACTTATATAAGGATTAAATTAAAATCCATAAAAACAATTTTATTTTTGAAAGAAAAGTAGCCAAGAAATTTGTACATCCTAAGGCCCATAGAAGTCTTAATCTGAACTTAAATACAGGGCACAGATTTTATTTTTTACATAACTATCTAAAAGATCTATCAGCTCCAATTAGTATTCTCATTTGAATTTCCGCTTATTCCAGCTTGCTCTTGAGCTAGTTATTCCACTATTTACTTCTTAAGCCTAATATTGCTTAAATTATTTTAATAAAATGTTGTGGTTTCCTTTTATTTATTTTGAAGTCAAATGATGATGTCAAGTATCGAGTACAACTAATACGGTAAATTCGTTCATAAAATAAAATATTTTCTACCCTATTAAAATATTTTCTACCCTATTGAAATATTTTTAAACCAAAAAATACGCCTGTCTAACGATTCAAAAATAAATTGTTAGGCTCTGATTGAAGTCAGCACCATGTATTTTAACACAATATCCAACGAGTAAATCACCTGTGATTCATGGCTACTTTCTAATTAAATTACTCCTTCCTTTAAGAAATATTCCAATTAGATAGACCGTCCCAAAAATAATGCAATTACTTGAGAATACAAAGACGACGGAAGAAAACAGACCACATGACATCACAAATATTATTAATTATAACTAGAAACAGGAAAATCGATACAATTGAAAAACGTTTAATATGGATTGAAAAATGTTCATACATATTTAATTTTTTGAAAACTTTCTTAAAAATTTATCTAGATTATTAAATTATTAAGCATTCTTCGGTTAAACATTTTACATTATAAAGTTTATCAAAAGCTTCAACGATATTTGACTAATCTTATTAATCGTAGAAGGAATTACAGTGTTCCACGGACTAGCAGTGAATTTTCTTTTGGCTCCTTTTTTTTTTTTTTTTTCATTCTTATGCAGCACGTTGTTATATCTTCAACTCATCTGCGCATGATAAATTATTCCTTATACAGTTGTTTTCCAGTTTAGGTCAAAGTTAAATCAGGCCTCACAGTCTCTTTCGGAACGTTCTGCAGAGTTTTCAATGAAAAAGGTCATCCACTTGATAAACTCTGGTAAAAATTCAATGCTAAACCACCTGAGCATCATAAGTGATCACTGCAAAGAACTTGTGAATCAGTAAAATCGGTAATTCTCTATGAATTAAGACAAAACAGATCCATTCCATGCTAGTTTGAACAGTTCAATCAATTGATCATTTCATCCGTAATCATTGCTTATATATACTTATTACGTGCACACATTTTTTTGTGTGAGCATATAACTTATGTAACAAATACATTTTTGTTTTACCCTTATCATTTCATCCAGTTTCGATTTTCCAAATCCCAAATCCCTCAGAAGGCGCAGCGAAAATCTCCTTTGCTCTCTCCAGGGTAATCCATTCAGCGCTTGGGTTTCTAAATAGGTTAAATTATTTTTAGTAAAAGATCAAGTAAAAATTATGTCTAATTTAGTGCCTTAAAATTATTTAAAAAATTCAATGATTTTACAGTTTTGTAGAATCAACACAAATTATATAATTATTCGCTAAACCGTCGGTTTTTTAATCTTTTAAACCACTTTAAATTTAACAATGCCTTTAAACCATGTTTTCATATATATTTAAAACTTCCAACGAAGTAAAAATAATATCAAATAAATACGTTATAAATTAGCAGTCACACTATCACAATGGTAATTTTATTTAAAGGTATTAAAGGTATGAGAGTACATTCACACGAGGCCAACAATTGTGCGCAATTGTTGTCATTCTTCTGTAGCCCCCTTTGTGCTGAGGCAAATTTGTCGGAACAGCGGAGAATAGTTGTTTCGATGGGACAATTATTTGCAATTGTTTTCTAGGGATCACATGATCTTTTTGAGATAGGCGTGGCCTTCCATTTCACCACAGTAGTTGATCTCGTGAAAACGTCGTTTAACAGTCTAAAGAACTCTGATTGTCTAAACTTATACAATAAAGCAGAAGTTTAATCGCAGCAGTGCGATAAGGCAGCACGTGGATTCTCAAAATAATCTGTTTTTATATAATATCTTAATCATTTTTCTATAAATGATTTTAAAAAATTAGCGAGTAGAATAAAATTTACTAAAATCCCTCAAAGAATTTAAAGAATTTTTTTTATTTGTAACCTTTTTCATTTATGATCAAATGGAGTGATTGGGGCCGGGGGGATTGTGTGGCCTTAGTGAGTTGCAAACACGTGCTCAGTTAAAGTACTCAAGAGGAAAAAAGCGAACACTTATAGCTTTCATGGACTTTGAAATATTATCCCATAAGGTTTCATTATTTCAATTGAATTGTGTTCAAAAATGTGAGATCAATATTTTCTGTTTCTGTTTCATTTATCAGAAATTCATATTTAATGTTAGTGGCTAAATTATATATTTCTTGGATTTGCATAAAAACAGTTATAAGAAAACTTTAGATTTTTTTTGACGGTTAGCCCCAACAGTTTCCATCGCCATTTAAATAGAAGCTGGCCTGTTACAATATATTTCGTCCTGTCAATAATGCTTATTCTTTTATCTCACACTGACAACTGATATTTTTTTAAAATCTAAATTGCGATCGACATATATATTATTTTTCACTCAAGGAAATTGGTTTTTGATAATAATTGGAAGCTCTTTAGGGTCAATATGGGAAAAGAATAAGTGTGACGCATTTCAGGATCATCAATGTGATTAAATCAAAACTTGTTTAGTAATAATCAGTTTGTGATTTTGGGAATTATAGGAAAACTTTCCTCCCAGATTCTATCATTGATATATGTGATAGGAAAGATAGTAGCTTTTTCTCGCAGTATAATTCATAAAATTTGTTGAATCATGGACTGAACTTTTTATTTAGACTGAACGTCTCTATTTCCCCTACTAGGAGGAACTAATTGCTTCTAAATTTTAATGCGCGTTTCTGAGACTTAGATGTTTTTATTTCAGATCATAGCCAATGCCAAATATTATTCAAGAGATGAAACTATTTATAAAAATACTTAAATTTATAATTTTTTTAATGAAATGAAGGAAGTATTACCATCGGTTTTTTTGTTGGCTTTGAATGCTGAATTCGGCGGTCTTCCCATAAAGGCATCCTGAAGAAAGGCGTCTCTAGATGACTGAAAATCATTCAGGATTATCACATATTGACTTCCTAATTTCAAGCTATAAGAAAAATTAAAATATGAATGATAGTGCAAAAGACTTGATATTATGATACGTAAATTTTGTGATACTATTTTCGTAAAAAAAATTTATAACCCGTGGAAGTATTCTCTTCGCAACTTTTTGCATATCTTTGTTATGGCTTATGTTGTGTAGTCAAAGGCATTTTGTATTCCATAGGAATACGTGAAACTTTTGAGCAAAATCTACCAAAGGCATGCACTCTATTGAAGCAAGGGAAGAAGGACTTCAATTAGCAATTTACATTCTCAAATGTTATCTGATATGTCCTAATTTCTTTTTTGGGGAAACTCATAATATTATTGTGTTCTCTTTATTGGCCTTTAGTTAATGCTTATAATAAATTGGAGCCAGCGAACAAAATTCCTTCCACCAGAGTGTTGGACTTATTGGTAAAAAAATCAAATAATTGATTATTTTTAGGTAATTAAATTTAGGATTTTTTATATTCTCAAATTCGTTTCCTGACTTGTGTGGTCTTATTTTTTAAGCAATCAATTTCATAAAAATGTGAAGTGAGAGAGAGAAGGCACATTTAGTCACCCCTCACCGTTTTGTTTCGTAGAGGAATAATTTTCCTTTCCTCTTTGTCATAAGCCTCAATAACATTAAAAAAAAAATTTGAAAGATATTCTCCGCTAGGCCGTGCACAGAAGGAGCTGCTTATTTCCAACATAATATTTATAATGATTTTTTTATATCTTTCAGGAAAGGCAAAATCACTTCTTTCGTTTCTTTTCAAGAACAATTCTGTTCCTCTCTCACATATGCATCCTGAAAGGGAGAGGGGTTCATATTTTGTTACAAGTAAAACCATCACATGCCGTCAGGTAAACTAGTAAACTGGTCAATCAGCATCTGTTGTAATTCACTGATACCTTCGAAAGGCAATATTTGTGAAATAAAAGGATTTAAAAAAAGTCAAGCTCTAATAGATTTATGAATGAAATGGATGATTTAAACGTTTTTCAATCAAACTCATCGGCAGTTCGATTTTTTGACCCAAGCATTTCTTAGTAATATAATGTTAAAATATCATCGATAAACCCTATTTATTTTGTTTAAAATCGAGCCTATAAATCATATAATTTTTAAAATTTTTCAGTTATTTTCATTAATTAAATATTGCTGTATTTTAAACTCACAGTTATACGAATATAAATGACTTTTTAAATCTCTTAATTCTCTCGTGCACTTGACTGCTGTTCAATGGACCCAATAAAAAAAATTCTTAAGTTTATTATAATAATTATTATAAAATTATGGATAAGAATTATGTGTTAATAAAATCTGTATAATTTTAAATAAGATTTTATGTATTAATATTGATAAGAATTTTCATTTAAATCTGGGAAATATTTATGAATCATAAATTTGATATACAATATTTCTCTTTCTAACGAAATTTATTAGGAAACTTTTAAGGATTCATAAATATCAATTATGAATTTTGATAAATATAAATAACAAAAGTAATTTATTTCCAATTTAATTAATTTGTTAATTGATAAAAGGCCTTTTTATGTAATGGAATTTTCACCCACACCTTGATGTAGCAGAACTTTGATACTGTATCCATATTTGTGTTCTATATGACTGCACACAATTTATTATTTAAAAATGTTAAACAATATTAAAAAAGCTACTATTGTTCATTATTTGACGAAAATAAAGAAGGTTCCAATAAAATATTACTAAGTTTATAAAGAAAGGATCGTTGCTTAAAAAAATTGTGTTTTACATAATGGTTTGCAAAACAAGTTCTCTGATTAGATATGGAATTCTCATTGAAATCAGTTTATTATACATAAAGCCATTTTTAATATCAGCAAATGTCTGATAAAAATTTGTGATATGTTTTGAGAAGTGGTTGAGACAGAAACACTTTATGTATAATCGAATGCAATCTTTCAAATTAATGTCGGAAAAAAAATAAACCGGAATGCTAAGTTGTCACTGAGAATACTGACTTATCTTTATCTCTTTTTTCATTGTTAATCCAGTCGCATTGTACTTTGAACGGAAAAAAAACAGATTGCACTTTTATTATGTGGGCTATCCAAAACATACCTCTAAATTTACATTGGACATGTTACTAAATAAAATAGAAAAAGAAGAAGTTGAAACATTGTTTTTTTTGTGTGTGTGTGTTTTATCAAAACATTATTAAGGCAAGCGAAAATTTAAATAAAAAATATTGTAGACAAGTAAAGTACTTATAAACGGGTGAATCAAACGTTTAATTAAGTAGAGAATAAGTCTTTGCAATGGGGAAATTCGGAAAAACATTTTTATCGGTTTTTTTATTTGAAAATATTTCAAAATTCTATTTATAGTATGTATGTATTATACGAAGGGAAATATTTAATAAAAACTTCAGATATACAGTTGTATTGTTTCCTGAAAAATTTGATCTTATCGAAAAAATAGGTGCATCAGTCTGTGAGTACTTTTCTATGAATCAAAACTCGCGGTCTTAAACAGTTAAAAAAAACACATTTGTTAAAGTATTTCTTAACGATTTCAAACTATTACTTTAACAATATTTATAAGTCAAAGCTATTAACTTTAATCTTTAAGCTTTTTGTATGTTTTTAATTTATTAAAAAATAACATCAAATTATCCTTAAATTTTGCTTAATGGTTTAAAAATAGATTAATGGTTTAAAAATATTATTAAATGGCAGAATATTTCAAAAGTTAATTTCCTGTGTATTGCTTTTTACTTTTTTATTTGTATTTAATAATTAATTTCGTGCTCCTTTTATAATAACTAAAATTTCTAAATTGGCAAGAATTAAATAAGACTAAAATTTTAACTTTCATGAGCAAAAATAAATGAATATTGGATCAGTAATGATAGACGAGACTGTTGTTAAAAAAAGAATATGAACTCGCCTGAAAACTGGTCCATAAATTTTTTCTAGCCTTGTAAACTCCAAATGAGGTTTGGAAGTCATAAAAGGAAGATAACCCACAATGGGCAATCCTGTTGGACCTGGCGGCGTCCGGTCATTTCTCTTCTGTACTGCCCAGACAATGAGCAACACTATTGCGCATGTCAGAATGAGGAGCGTAAGAATTTCCATGTCTGCCTATCTCAATGAAAGTTCATTTTTAAATGTTCAAATAAATTCAGCCGACACGCGCTGATAAATATCAGCATACTAATAGATAAATAATTTTATCCGCTGAAGGTTACTAACAGATAAGTTTTCAATTGACAATCACGCTTCAAAACCTGCAAGCTTGTTAAGGAATTTGTAGCTTTTATCGGATGAAAACAGCGAGTAGGGTGGCGACTGAGTTGCATAACGGTTACGTCATTCATTATAAAAGACAAGGAAGTAGAGTTTCAGATTCGTACTGAAGTCAGACGCACTAAAATAAGTGTGGACATTTCATATCTACAGATTACTATGTCAAAAAATTATTATTCATAATAGTTACGTTTTACTTAACTACAAACTAATATCTTTAATAATCACACATAAGAAGATTTTTTAATTAGAGATGCTTAATAGAAGGAAAGATACTCTTTAACTCCAAATTAATATCATTAATAATCTTTAATAAGGAAAATGGATGTGTGTACAATATATAAACATTGGCACTGAAGCAGTCAGATCGTTTGATCTAGAGCTATCAAATATGTTTCAGATGGCTTTCGAAGAATAGGAAATGCAAATCGTAGCTAATTCATTCATTTATTTTTTCGGAAGTAAGAAAGATTTTGACAAGCAAGATCACAAGTTCTTCAATAATTTCTTTTGGCAATGATTTGGCAATGTTTAACAAAATTTCGAATACTTAATGTTGTTTCATACAATTTCATGCGTTTTAATAATATCTGAATACTTTCCACTTTGTCTTTTATGAAGCATGAATTGCTTTTCAATGAGTTTACTCAAAAATGTATGATAAAAATCAATGATTAATGATATTTCCTTCATATAATACTGTATCCACTTTGGAACACTAATCTATATTTTGGTAAATGAATTATCTTACATGAATATAACGATTTGCATTAAACAAAAGAGTTTTGGTTTCATATAAATATTCTTCTTGTGTATAGCCTACCACCCCGCCACCACTGAGCAGTATCGACAGGATTTGTCATGGTCGACTGCTGAATAAGTATTGTCCAACCTCAGATTAACCAAACAGTCAAACTAATATTTCTTTTGAGGTAGAAAATAGCTGTCTTTCTCCTCATCTACACACTCTCAAACAGTTGGAATGAAACTATCAATCTTTAACATCATATCCTTCAGGGTTTTGAGATTACCTGGTACCATCAGTACTGTACTTAAATTATTATTGAGAATCTTCAGGTCCTTCCTTAACTCTGAGATCTCCATACATTCCCTTAAATAGTGGTAAACCGTACAAATTTCTCCACAAATGCATTTATTTTCCTATGTTCTTCCAAATCTTTGGAAATATGCAGGAAATCTCCCATGTCCAGATATTATTTGGATTATAAGTTGGCCTTTTTTTTTTCTTGGCCTTTTTAAAATGCGATGTAAATGTTAATTTACTGTCCCATGTAACTCCTAAGTATTTTATTTGATTAGACATATTTATATAGTTATTGTCCAGTTTTATGTTAGGTGGATTAATAAATTTTAAACGTTCTCCAAATGTAATAAGAATTTGAATTGTTTTCCTTTCATTAAACTCAAATTTGCCCCATTTTATTAGTTTATGAATTATTTGTTCACCTTTAGTTTCCAGTTCATCCTTTGTCCTTCCCAAGATGATTAGCAGCACATCATTGGCATACGCCTGTATAAAGCAATTCTCTGGAAGATTGATCTTAAATGCAAAATTTATAACCAAGTTCCAGAATAACGGCCTGCTGCATGAACTTTGTGGCACTCCTCTATTCATTATAAATTCCCAATTATTCTCTCCTTCTTGGTAAATGCATTTTCTTTCATTTAAGTAGTCTTTAATCACTTGAAAAAGATTGCTTGGGCAATTCATTTTTATAAGGGCATATAAAATGCTTTTCCTCCATATCGAATCAAATGCTCGCGAAATCCAAAGATATAACAGTTGTTTTTAGTTTTTGATTCATCGCACCTTTTATTTTACTCCATAGTGAATTTTGGGCTGTTTCACAAGAGTGGTTATATCTAAAACCATACTGATGATGATGCAGTCTGTTTTGTGTCGTTAATACGTGCTGTACTCTTTCAGTTATCAGTTTATCCGAGATTTTACTTGCTGTGTTAGCAAAAACATTGGTCTGTAGGATTTAGGTTCTTTTAAGTCTCTATCAGTTTTAGAAATTAAAATAAGTTTTGCTATCTTCCACTGATTAGGGAACGCGACTAATTCTAAGCACTGGTTGTATAACGCTAGAAGAATAAATGGATTCTTTCTGTTAATTTCAGCAACATTGGGATGTTATCTAATCTAGGTGTTTTCTTTTTTGCCATTTTATTAATCGTCGTTCCTATTTCCCTTATTGTGAATATTTTATCTTTTTCAATTGTTTTATATTCCTCAATACTTTTTCTCATTTTCTTCTGTTTTTTACTTTCTTTTTGGGACTGTTCCTATTTGAAAAGGCATCTCGCAATAGTTTCAATAGTTTCTTTTGTATTTTTAGTTTTTGTTCCATCCTGTTTTTTGACACCATGCAATATGGTTTTCCTTTTCATTTTATCTGCCGCTAATTTATCAGGCAGCTCAAAAGGGTTCATTCTCGTTATTTCGCTACATAACTTTTCAAAGCATTCACTACTTTTCTTTCTTCACATTCCTCTGTATATTGATTCATTTTTTAATAAATTTGTCTTCTTTTCATTCACTCTTAAGTGTGCTTACATCGTTGGTATCTATGCCTCAAGGCTCTTGTCAATTTTTTTTGTTTCTCCAACTCTGCGTCCCACCAGGGGACCCTGAGATGATTTGTCCCTATACTGTTTGATCTTTGGATAAATTCTGTAAATTCTTTAACTCATAGTTCTAAATATTTTTTAGATTTGATCCTTTGCATTGTTTCCATTATATTAGTATATCTTTCAACCACTTGAGAACAAATTTTCTAAATTTTCCTCTTGCTTAATTTAAATATTTCTACTGAAAAACTTTCTCGCCCATATTAATTTGAAAATCCAAAATACTATAGTCACTCAGAGTACTTTGGACTACCTTTCATCCCATTGCTCTGTCATGCAGGTCTTTAGTTGATAAGGTGAGAATCCAGCTTTTCCCAAGCTCAGATTGAAATGTTGGCAATGAGTTTGGATCATTTCAAATAACAAGGTCTTTCTTAAAAATGAATTCTATAAACTAGCCGGCTTCGTCTTGTGGTATATGCTAGGGAATTTCATTTCCCCATAGATGACTGTGAATATCGAAATCTCTACCTAAAAATATGGATGATGTCCCCAACTGTTCGAACAGATTTTCAAGTTCTCCGCAGATTTCTTCCTTATTGTGAGTTGGTGGGAAGTATGCCAATACCACAGTAATTTCGCTATTTCCTACTGACCAGTTGGCTGCTACTATGTTTTCGCTCGTAAATCTTGTTAATACAGAAATATCTTGGTTTCTTACTGCTATTATCGCCTTCCCGTAAGGGTGAGAAATTATTCTCCATCCTAGAGGAAGTCCTATTATATTCCCTTTCATTGTATATGGTTCCTGTAACAAGTAAACATCTGAAAATTTGTCCCCAAACAAATTCGGGTGTTCCTTTGTCGCATATTTACCCCGACCTATATTATATTGAACAACCCTGTAAAAAACACAGAGAAACTTATTATCCATAGTTAGTCTGCTTAATCAACTGATCTCTCTCTCTGATAAATACAGGGCAATGTTCCAATCTTGCAATATGATCCGTTTGAATCATAATTTTTGTTCTTTTGCAATACTCTTTGCAGTTTATGCATTCTGAATTTCGATTTGTGCAATTTTTATAGTTATGCAATTCCAAGCACTTGGAGCAGCTTTCTTCTTTTTGCATACATTTAGATCGAACATGCCCAAATTTCAGACATTTAAAACGTCTAAGGGGTTCCACAAATTCTCTAAATCTATACGACCCAAAACCACACTGAAGTCTTCATTTATCTCTAATCGTACGGAACGCATTTGGATCTAATTTTATGATCCAGTGAGTGGAGCTACCTCTACCTTTTTCCCCTAAACAGTACCTTCATACTCCCTGTAATGTCATTGCTTCGCTTGATTTGATTGGGAAAGTTCAATTCCTCCACCTCTCTGGGCTTCTCACCTTTTTTCGCATTATATGTAATTATTTCAGGCATTCTAATCAGTGGAGTAGTAGCCTTGCATACATTTTGCAGATTTGTGAGGCTGTTAATGGCATCTTTTAACTTTATGACCATTTCCGGTGTTTCAACCTGAACGAAAACTCCATTTCCCATTGCTGGCTTCAGACCCGTAGTTTTAATTTCCACCTCCTTTGGGCTGATATTCGCTTCCAATGTCTTTCTCAGTTTAATCGAGGAGTCTATTGTCTCTGTCGTTGGTCTAACCACCAATGTCGGCAAGTTTGCTTTGGGTCTTAGCAACAGTGTTGCTTCATTAACTTTTTCGTTCGGGTTAATCATTTTTTGTTGGAATTGATTCCTTTCTTCTCCCACTAGCAGCTTCTTAAATGCTTGGACCCATCTAATAAAAGTTAGACCTGGTTTTAATGGTGTTTTTTTTCCACTATTGCATCGTTGTTTCCTTTTTTAACCACATTTGTGAATGTTGGTGCATGATTACCATCTGTTGAATTCCTTTTGTTTCCTGGAGAATTTGATAAAACATATAGAAATTCTCAGTTCTTCAGAAGCGTTACCCTCAATCTTATATTTTTGGAGAATGTTTTCAAATGTTTCCAATATACCCAATGGTCCGAAGGGCTGCTCTTTTTCCTCTGGTGTAATTTCATTTTTACTTGCATCCGCATTTTTTGCCTGTTTAGCATTTGAAACCCCATTCTGTCTTTCTTTCTCTTTGCCTTTACAAGGAATGCATGGTCTTTTATCGTTACGGGGAATTTCCCCTGTTTTCGGTTTTAGATATTTATTTTTCCGTTTTGTGGCCATTTTTATTTTACTATCCGTCTGCAGACGGATCTATCATTTCATTTGAATCAAAGTCCGATGACTTTTTAAAATCATTATATGTTTGTCCTTTAAATTTTTTTATTTGAATAAGAGGGGCGGAGATTAACGTTTCCTCACCTTTTGGGGAGTAAAATAAAGTCTCATCATCAGTTACCACTTCACTATTATCAGCATAATTTTCCGTGTCCGTCCTGTTGTTTGATTCCATTTTTTTTAAATCTAGTTAACAAAATAAAATTTTCGTCTAATTAGATGCATTAAACAGAAAGGCTTCCAAACAGCCTAGTTGGAAACAAATATTAAATACCTTTATGGTAATAAAGTGGAATTTAAAATAAGAGTCTGCACAATAAAAAACTTTGAATTCGATAGAACAATCTAAGAGTTCTGCAAAAAGTTCGTATCCACATGTCTTAATGACAGTTCAACTGTGAACGCTGGTACTTTAAACGCAGATGCAGAAAGTAAGTAAATAATTAAAATTTTGTTAATTTTTTTATTCTTCCTTTCCCTCAAAAACTATGAAGCATATTATAGAAGGGGGGGGGGGGATTATAATAATGTTTAAATATTTTTGAAATCAGCTTTTCAGTGATAGTGATTTTATTTTCTGTGAAAATTTCTTTTTCTTTTTCAAAGTAAAGTGTAAGCACAATTAGTAAAAAATTGCTTTTTCTTCTTATAATGAAATTCAAATAAATATTATGTCTTCATCAAAATTTTCTCCCTATGTTAAAGTTATAATTTTTTTTAAAAAATGAGGGCCGTAGTGGCCTGGTGGTAAGATCTTGGCTCGAGAGCCATTGGAATTCAATTTCGAGACTCCATTCCCCCGAAGAGCCACCGTTGGTTCTCGGGCTGTTGTGGTGTGGAGATCCCCCAGAGCCAAATGTCTTCCCGCTGATGTGATATGAAGAGGGAGGGGGTGCCAGCTAAGATGTCGAACCCGTCATCTGACCGCTATAAAATTGAGAGGTCAGTCCTAAAATAGACCTAGTGTTGCCTTACAACAAAACGTTAATATAGCTAAAATAAACTAAAATAAAAAAAATGCTATTTTGTATTAAAAATATCTTGCCTTCTACCGCTATACGGCAGAATATTATTTTTTAGAGCTCTAAAAAAAGGTTTAAAATCAATAATGATAAAAAATTAATTTCAATCTGACTCTGAAAAATGAAGAATTTTTACTTCTATGAATACTACATGAATAAGCACGTCAGCTAAAACTTAAATGTCACACAACTAATCTATACTTATAATAAAACTCAATGCGTGTGTGTGTTGACGCTCTGTAGTCCAGACCATTGGACCTGCAGCTACCAATTTTTTACATGTATACCTTGGGGGTCAGGAATGTGCACCTCGGAGCGATTTTTTCGAATTTTTAATTAGAATTTGAATTAATTAAAAATTAAGCGGAATTTCGACTAAAGATTTTTAAAATTATTTTTTTAGTGATACCAATATTTTAATCAAAAAATTTAAACTATATTTGTAATGAATTTAAAAAAATAATCATATTTTTCAACAATAATTAAACATATGAAATTGTAATTTTTAGCACGTGTCTGTATAAAATATGTTATTTCTAAAAATAAAATGCAAAGAAAATTTTTATGACTTTTACAGTATTATTAATTAAATAAATCAGCTTTATTTAAGACAAATATCGTTCAATATATATCTTTTCAATTCAAGGACTACCAGCTAATTTGTAAAACTTTAATAATAAAACTGTATCTATAAAGAGGGTCTAAATGAAGCAAATAATTATATATATGTAACATGAGTCTATAAATATTTTAATAAATGAAGAATGTTTAGTTTTCACCTAGATACTCTGGTATAAAATATATTTAACAAGATGTTTTTTCAGGCACTAATATTTTAAATAAAAAGAGATAAACTTCAATTAACTAAGTGAATTTTTAAAACTGGCTGATTTATGAATATTTGAATATCACTATTCAATAAACGAGAGGAAACCGAGAAAGTTTTGTTGAATAATTCTTGAGATATTATATAAATTATGAAAATTATTCTGTAGTACACATAAGACTCAAATACTGGTTTCTGTCTTCACTCTGACATTAAAAAAAATGAATAGTTTCAGTAAAAAAATGTTTATACATTAATTGCGGCTTAACCTTCTCCATTTTAATTTAATAATGAAATTTTGTTGGAGCTGACAGATAATTACATAAAGGGCTTAAGGTTTTTATAAACGCACGAGTAAATTATAAGATTATCAAAATTTGGATCTTAAAAATATTTTGATGAAGTAACTGTTAAAAGTCAAGTTATGCAAAGTATTTAATAGGCAATGACAAGTCACATAAAGGTATTTAATAGACAATGACGTTACATAAAGAAATTATCAGACCATTTCAAAAAGCATTAAGGTTGGCGATCCAGCTGGTCGCCAAAGGCAGCTAGTGTTAAATATATGTAAGAACATGCAGGAGCAAAGCATTAACATTTAAATTAAGTACACATCATTTTTCGAGTTTATTTAGAAGTAACACTAGACTAATTTTGGATAAACAATGTGATTTTAAACTATTATCAGATGTAAAAGAGGGCACTTATGTAAACATCCTCCTTCCACGAGTTCTCTATCACACGATAATTTCTTACTTTCTAGAAAGCGAAATATAGAAGAAGTATTGCAATAGCCATCTAATAAAAAAGTGAAATGAATTCATAGTTGAAAATTGAAAATTGTATATAGTTTTTTTACAAAAATGTCAAACAGCATTATAAAAATTGTTTTTGAGTTCATGTATTGAATGTAGTTGTAACCAGCGGAAGTGGTTCCCTCTCCCCAAAAAATATTCCGCATACTCCCCAATAAAAATCTTACCCTTCCCCCCCCTCAGATATATAAGGTCTTGAACAAAGCTGCAAATGCCTTGTATAGCATTAGTTATAATAATAGTTATGAAATATCGTGAATACAGCATTTTTATTGAATTTAATGTATAATTCTTGGCGATTCTTTGGTCACTATTTCATAGCATTTAACAATGTGTTTTAGCTATATTGTTCCAACCGATTGAAACCAAAAGTTAACACAGAATTACATTGTAGGCACAAAATTCAATATCAAATTTTATATACTTGATTCTTGTTGTTAGACTGTAAATATACTTGTTAAAGGACAACCTAACAGGAAATGCACTCTTTCGTGGATTTCTTCCCGAATGAGACAGATTTTAGATGCACTTAAATCGTTGCACTAAATTTTTATCTATTCAGCGCTCTTCGTTTTGTAATTATCATGTTACTTATATTAGGACGGACAGTCATTTTTAAATGAATTTTGCACAAATTTGATAAAATCTCCAAATTGATATTCAGTTCATTAGTCTATGTTAAAGCATTTTACAGTAAGTTTTGTCGTAGACAGATATAATTCTAATATATTTTTAAAACTTGGGGATATGGAGATTCGTTAAAGGCTTAAATTCAAATTTTTTGACAATTTTCAAATGTCAAAAATTTTCCTATACTACGTAAACAAGTAAAAAAGAAAGCTGTAGTACTGCTGTTTAGAAAGCTGTTTACGTAGTATAGGAAATTTTTTGACAATTTTCAAATGTCAAAAATTTTTCTATACTACGTAAACAAGTAAAAAAGAAAGCATCAGTAATATTTTACATTTTCAAATCTATTCCTGTTAATAATTGGAATCTATTCTAACAACAAAAGCAGAATGTTCGCTATTACAAAACTCATTTTTTAAACAACACAAGGCATGATCAAATGAAACGGTACGAAACGACACAGTGGGTATGAAGACTTTATTCAAAGTAAACACCATAGGCATGAGCACAGCAATTCCATTGATTAACGAGCCGAAGGATTCCTTGTTTCCAGAATTCCTGCAGCCTGACGAGACCTAGTCCTTCATAGAGTCCGTCAGTTCGCCGTCCGAGTTGAAACGTTTCCCTTTCAGATGTTTTTCAGAGGACCAAACACATGGAAATCTTAGGGCGAGATGTCTGGGCTCTAGGGCGAATTGTCGAGCTGTTCCTACTTGGAACTTGGCCAGTTCCGGGTAGAATAGAATACCTACATACCCACCGGTTTACTCGAATTGGGTGTAAAACCTGTAACGGGGGGTACGGGGAAGAGTTTCATCCCAGCACGCGAAAGCAAAGGGTCACTCCAGCTCCCGGAACAGATTTATTAAAAATCTTTGGTTTATACAATCATTGCCCAGAACAGGGGTAGGGCCAGTTCCGTGTGTGACCCTGGAGACGTGTAAACGCGCGTTATCATAGAACGAAACCACACTTTCCGAGAGTAACCACAGTCTTTTGTTCTTGATGGCCCTGCGCAGTCTTCGGATTGTCTCACAGTACACAGCGGAGTTAATGGTTCTTTTGTGCACGAGAAATTCAACAAACAGACCTTGGACGGCGAATGCAGGGACACTGTGAAGGACTGGGTCTCGCCACTAAAGTTCTGGGAACAAGAAATATTTCGTCTCGTTAATCAATAGGATCGTTGTACTCAGACCTATGGTGTATACTTGGAATTAAGGCTTCATTTAAACCGTGAAAAGTTATGTACCTTTTAATTTGAACATTCCTTGTAATACATATCTACAAATAAAGTTTTAATAGATACTATAGAAAGATAGTGTTTTTAGTAGTAAGTATATGACTTTTAAAAAAATGAAATAACTGATGCTAAAGAATTTATGACACACATACATCAATTTGGAAATTGTTTTATTCAGATTCAATTTTATGGTGAATGAAGGCATTAAAATATCACTGATGAACTGCATTATAACACTTGAACTATTTCTTTCTGAACAATTTATTCCACAATTAGGTTAAGTATTGTGTAAGTACTAAGATTGTAAGCCATGTATTGGGTCGTTCGGAAAGTCATTTCGTATTTTTGTGTCAAAATGAAAAGAAATTTTCGTTTAATGAATAAATTATTTATTAAATTATAAAATTGCCATTCTGGTCTAATACCTTTTGCCATATTTTTGGTAGTAACATGATTACACGCTCATAAAAGTTTTGGTCTTTGCTGTAAAAAAAACTGATCGAGGTGGTTTTTGGCCTCCTCATTTGAAGGAAAAATTTTGCAAATCAGTTCTGGTACTGATGTACTGTTAACACATCTTCTCCACACATATTGGCTAATTTATTTCTGGCTTGACAGCATTTTTACCTTTTATATAGCAAAAAAGAAAAAAATGACGAAAATGCTGTTTATTGCTCTCCATATTTAAAAGGGCACCATCCAAAAACTACTGCGAAGAATCAGCTGCACTTTTTCACACTCAAGCCTTGCTATATCAGCTCTTAAAACATAAAATGATTTTGCGGTTTAAGTATGAAATTGGGTGCGAAAAATGCAATTAAATCCTTTGTCAGGAAAAAACAAAATTACTTTCCGAACAACCTAATATAATTTAAACAATTCTTAAACATATTATTTTGTAGACCTAAAAACATTCTGTAAGTATATCAGTTATATGTTTTGTTTAAGATAACAAAGACAGGAATCAATATCCCTGCAACAAAATGTTGACATTAACTTTTAAATAAAATCAAATATTCTTAAAATGCTAAAAAAAAGACAGGAAAAAGAAACATCACAGTTTTAAATTAAATAGTTATGGTATCTATCAGTTTAGTTCAACTGACATATAAAAATGTAACAAAGATAAAACAAAAATATATACGAATAGAAAGCATGGAGACAATAGAAATCTGAAAACTACTATTTGCACTTTACAATTAGATGTCCAACTCAGAAAATTTTAAATTATTGGAAAGGGGAGTAAAATAAAAAAAATTATTTATTAAAATTACATAGATATATATCAGATGATTTTTAAATACTGATTTTTGACCAGACAACTAATTTATGAATTTCTCATTTTATTAAAATATAAAAAAATAACAATCCCTTTTATTTTAAAATCTTATTTTTCTATTGAAAAAATTTTATATTAAAATTAATATATATTCTAAATATAATATTAATGCAGATTTCTAATGCCCAGACATGAAAATACAACATAACAGATAGCAAAATGAATAATAGAATTCGTTAAACTTTAAACTATCAACATTGATTAATTGATTCTTTAATATTCATTCAAAATGTATTTGATTTATCACATCATAATGATGAGCATCTAGTTTATTGAAATTATTAAAGATTTCTGTTATCAGAATTCAACAATAATTGATAAAAGTAAACATACATAATAAAATGTACATTTCTTGTTATCAATTATAAATTCAATGATATCAAAACATAACCTTTGTTTTAAAAATAAAATTACTTATAATAACAGTAATGATTTTTACAGCATCAGAGGAAAAAGTGTTTAACAAAAGCAAAAACACAATAAACTCATTACAATACCTTAAGAGATTTACAATATTGGAAATAATCGCAAATTAACAGTAATTTAATAAAATTGGCAATTATTAGACATATAAATCACTGTCAAAATTATCAAACTATTAAATTGTACATGCGTTAAAACTGAATAATTAATTCTAAGATATTTAAGATATGAGAATTAAATGAAAAATAAAATGAAAGTAAAAGAATAAATAAACACTAATAGATAATGAAAACTGCATGAAAACAAAACAGAACATTAATTCATTAAATGCATTATACATTCAATAAATATTTAACAAAGCATATTTATTTATCATACATCTGTAACAAATCATTCAGAAAGTGGGGAGAAAAATTTACATCCAGAAGAAAGGCACATAACATTGTCTCATCCTATTTTCAACAATAATTATAGTTAGGGACAATAATTTTTTATATAAATAATAATGTGAAAGCAGAATTAAATACAAATAAAAAGAAGGTTTTCTACTGTACCCACGTTTAAACTAAATCTACATACAGCACTTCAATACATTGATTGATTTTCTAAATTTATTTAATACCTTATAATTAATACATTACTCTAGTATAGCTGTTGAGCCAACAAATTATATGAGCAATTTTCTACACTCAGTCTATAGATATAAGCTAGCATTTTTAATTTTATATATATTCTAGTATACTCCTTCTCGTTATTTTATTTTTTACATGTTTATATTTTGAAATTACATCATTGCCATTATCATTGCAATTCATGAAATAGAAATATTTTAAGGTAACTCCATAGTCACTATTTATCATTATTTATATACAAGAAATAAAAAAAATGGTGTGACTATACAAATTAAGTAGATATTGTGACCTATCTCTAAACACCAATATTATGTATGTTTTCATGAAATTAATCATCCAATGTATCACTTAAGCTAAGCAATTGCATATCTATTTTAGAAATAAAAAGGGAAAAAAGATGTGAAATAATTATCAATTGCTCGAAAAAAATTGCAATATATTTCACTCTAGTATCTTAATCTTCTATAATTTCTGCTTAATGAATTAATTTCCAGATCAATCTTATAGCAAACTACTTATTCTTCAATATTTAATAATTTAATTTAACACCTAAAGTACTAAGATACATTTTTGTCCTGATTCATCTTAAAATCTTATTTTATAATCAACAGCTAAGTAAAAATAAAACAATAAAGCTTTCAAATTGTGTTGCAATTTAATAAAAAATTGAGAGCATAAGTCATTTGAGTTTATTTTGTAAGAAAGGCAAATAAAAGAAAAATACCATAAAATTAACATAGAAAGATTTAGGTTAATTAATAAAAAGTTTGGTAAATGAATCAAATTATATTTATCTTACATGCCCCATTATTCACATAGCAAGAGTTAATATTCATATAGTTTCAAAGAATATTGTAACTTTATTGAAAGTGTAATAATAGTAGTCCAAATTTATTAATGACGATTATTTCATCATTATTTAATATATTGTCAAAATTATTAAACACTGAAAATTGCCCCCCCCAAAAGAAACATGGTTTTAATGAATTTGAAATTTTTTACAATTACTTTGTATAAGGGGGGAAGCAATTTTAACTCATATCTAAACAAATTAAGTTTAGAATCTAAAACTTAATTTTTTTGATTTTGAAAAAATATAAGAAACATAGTTTACAGTTTTTCAAGATTATTATTTCACTTCTATTATTTATTGCAAGCTGATGAAATTAATCATCACTGAAATCAGAATAAATATATTATAGTGATATGAGTTACCTTAAGACAAATTTTAAAACACTTCACTGACAGCTGATATGTAATATTACAAAAGCTATCAGCTATTGATCATTATATTTAAAACATAAAATATTATTAACAGAGAAAGCAAAGCCGAGTGTATAAATATTAATTTTCCTTTCAACAACAAATCACAATAAAAGAAGGCATATTAAAATATTTGTTCAATGAGTAGAAAACAGCAATTGTTATGTTAAAGAGGTACATTTTGTGTGAATATAGCACTTGATAAGGACTTAAGTTTGCACAGGCAAATAACTGGGTGGTTTTGCAGATAAATAAATGCTCAAATTATTAATACATTGAGATTGCAAATTACTAATTTCTTCCATAGTCGTACTAGCTTCAGGACTACTTACCACCATCTACAAAAAGTAAATGCAAAATATTGAAGTAACTATTAACAAACATAAAATACATATCTATTAAAATTTACACTTCTTTGGTAATTTAATAAATCTATATAACTTTAAAACATAAAAAAGTATTAACAACGACATTTATGCAAAGTATGTTAATAATAATAATAATTAGCCATTGTGTTAAAAAAAATTTCAACCTAAAGTTTGAAATATATGTTCTTTTCTGTAAAGGTTAAAAATAGATAACAAGGATACAAGAGGTATATGAAATATATGCTTCAGTAATCAATGTAAATGCTGTAAAATTATATTTTCAAATAATTTTCAGAATGCATTTTTAGTGGCTATCAAATAAAGTAAAGAAATAATGTAATGCTTTAAGAATTTGAAAATGAAAAGAATAAACATAACTTATCCATTTCAAAATTATCACACAGAAATTTTCTGAATGTCAATCATAATTGGAAGGAATTATAGGCTGAATAATATTCTTACAGATAGAAAATTAATATGCTTTACCATTATTATGCTAAATATTAATGGATCACATAAAAAGTACATGTATACAAATTGTTTGACAATAACATTAATGCTCAAGATAAAAAAAAAATTGCCATAAAATACAACTCCATTTAAAAATAAATTTTAAGCATTATAAATAAATAAATAAAAAACATAATTGGTAAGAAAAATCTTGTGAAAATAGAAGGGTGGAAACCCCTCTAATGATAAGGGAAGCTAAATTTGTTTCCAAATTGGTTTTAGAATGAAACATAATAATTAATATTCAATTTAAATCAGAGCAACTTTTAACTATTTCTACATGCAATCATTAATGAAATAAATAGTACCTGAACTAAATAAGAAACTTGGCATGAATCAACATTGTCTTTAACAGGTTCAAGCACCCAACCACTGGCAACAACCTAAAGTATAATATTAAAGTAATAATTATTAAAAAAAGCAATCCTAAATATTGCTGCTGCTCTTTCCCAAAACATAATTGGATGAATAAAAAATATAGAAATGCATAACACTATGACAAAAATTGGTATAAGGTCTACATAAAAGAATGAATTATAAATTCTATCAAAAAAAATCAGAATTTTAAAATTATTTTGCTACCGGAACTATAAAGACAAAGTGGTAAAAAAAAAATATTTATTTGAAATTTTTAGGAAAAATTCTAGTAAACCAAATTATCATCAGAGGTGGTTAGGAATGGTAATGGAACAGGAATTAGAATATATTTCCTAATTTAGTGGAAATTGACAATTTAAAAGAATGATATCAATTAGCTTTTTCAGAAGTCCTTCAAACACAAAAAATTAATAAATAGATATAATAAAATCTATAAACTAATTTTAATATTTTTTTAACTCACAGCTCCTCTAACAATGTCTTTAACAGGTGGACAAACAGCATCCTTAACTGAATGGAAACCAAGTAAAAATTTAGACCCTTGTATTTTTTCAGTTTGAAGAATACAAAAATCCTGCACTTCTTTATGTAAAAGTGTGACAGATTCATTATACATGTGAACTAAAAAGAAATTAATAATTATTATGAGATAATAAACGAATAAACAAAAATAATGTGAATACATTTAACATCTTATTTTAGCTTCTTATGAATATATATAGATAAACATGTACACATATACTTACTTAATTTTTGTCCTTCTGGATATTCATTTAAAACTGTAATTTTCTGAAAAACAAAATTTTAACAATATAATTTAAATTTTTTAAAAGGATTTTCCAAACATCAATATTTTGTTATTTTAAATTTTAAATTTATAAAAATAAAGGGTATTTTAAATGAATAAGGAAAGTCAGCATTAGAATACATTGTAATTGATTATGTCACTTTTCCAAAACTGATGCTATTTAGCACTGAAATGGACACAAAAAGAATGAAAAATACGACACAAAATCTCATATTATTAAAATTATATAAAAGAAATATTCTTACTTTGACAGTATCATCATACATAAAACGTGTTAGAGGATTGCGGAGCGTTTTCCACACAACATTAAGAGGAGTTGGAATAATTCCTCTACATAAATAGCTAAAAAAAAAAAAAAGAAAAAGAAAAAAAAAAATCAATATTGATAGGGCAATGTATGCATCTAAATCTAGCTAATCACATCACTAAAACTGCATAATTTTTTTAATTAAAAAAGAATTAGTCTAAATATTTTTATTTTAAAAAAAACAGAAAGCAACATAATTTTTTTAAAACAACAATGCTCGATATTCCTAAAAAAATCCCAATTAAATTCAATTTCTAATCTTTCTTTAAAAAAAGACAATACATCACCTAAGATTTTAAAAATTATAACATTTGATTTTTAAAATTTAACCTCTTGCATTTGAAACAGCTTAATATAATCATACTATAATACAGAAGTAATATAAGGATAATTGTGAGAAAGATTTAAGTCCCATTCATGTTAAATATGAAGAGAAAACAAGTAAATAGTAATATTTGAAAATAATGTTTCAATTTTTTTCTCTTAGTCCTTACATTATTCTTAAAATTGGATTTAAAAAAATGTAATGTGCCCTTGCTTTCTTTCTTATTACTTCCAATACTGATATTTTCTTGTTTTAGCATACATCATGAATGAGAAGTGAATACTACTTTATACCAAAAAATAAATTACTAAAATTAAAAATAAATTAATATTATTTCGTAAAATTACAAGCTGGAAACAGAGAAAAAAATTTACCTCATAAAGACACATGAGTCAAATGACATAGTTTTCTTAAATATGGCAATATTCTTATTGATTTCTTTAAATCTAAAATGATTTAAAACAATTATTCATAAAAAATGAAATGTATATTCAAATATATGAGTTTTTAAAAATATATATACAATATTGATTTATATTTTATGAATAAAAAAAAGCAAATAATTTCAGAATTTTAAATAAAATGAACTAAAAGCTCAGATAACAAAAATTACGATTTTCACAAATACATTTCGAAACTTAAATAAAAATTAATTACAAAATAAATAATTTTCTTTTTCATCTGATAATTAATTATATGGTAAGAAAAAATTTAAACTTAATAATAAATAATTTAGTATAGAAATATAATATATATATTTTTTCCCTTTAAACCTAAAGCATTTATACAGCACTTACAGATAACTTACACCGCAAACTTGTCAGAATAAAAACATTTAACTCTAAATTATAACAATCATATAATGATCTATAACTATGTTGGAAATTTACAAATCACATCTGAAGGAAAATCGCTCTTTTTCCGGTAAATACAGAATCAATAATTTAAATCTAAATTTCACAAGTTAAAAAGAAAAAATTGCTTCAATAGAAAAGGCGATCTTTTTTATATATAGTTTTTAAACTGTAAATATTAAATTCTTTAATTTTGAATATAGTACACTTTTTAACTAAGATTAAATTGCATTCTATTTGGAAACAGTTAAAATTATGGACGAAAATTTATTTAGAACTATGTAGCAAATAATAATAATTAATAAAATAATCACCAAATAAAAACACTGCCACAAAAGTTTAATACAAGAAATTTTTCCTTGAAAATTAATCAAATTATATTTTGAGCACTCTTAAAAGAATTATTACAATTAGATACCAATAGTCTCCAAGAACATCATTATAAATACAATTACAAAGGAGCAAATTGTCATAATTTTTCTACAAAATGAAAATAAATAATAAAATTCATTCTAAAATAATAATAAAATGATAATGTTACTAATGAAATGATAAATATATTCATGCAACAGTAACTTTTTGCATATACTACTTACACCCAACCTCCACTTTTTCTTTTCTGTTCTTCTTCAGGTGCATCAATATCAACAAGTGAGGCCTTAAGATTCTAAATATGAATACACTATATTAATGAATATATACCATCTAAAAACTTAAATATTCATTCATTTTAAGACTTAAAATTATAAAAGAAACAATACTGTAACCGATAATTTATTTAAAGAAATTAAAGAAATAAGTTCACGTTTATAAAAAATTTGTGAGCAGATTTCTAACATTTAATAAAATTAGCAAGTTAGTGCAACAATCTAATTAAAGTAAATGAATATGACTTTTTATCCTTCATTTAAAATGTTGAATAACTGAAAATCTCCCTTCATAAGTAAAAATAAAGTATTAATTAAGAATACTAATATTATGATTAGTAGTATAATTATTGCACAGAACAACAATAAAAAAAATTAATGCAGATATTTCATATTTTTTTTAAAAACAGTAATTAAAAGCTTTTGGCTCATTAATATTATTTGATATGAAGGATTTCTAGATACTTATTAGGCAAGAAACTATCAAGAAATTTCAGTACTTAAAAGGTAAAGAAATAACAAAATAAAAATAAAAATTCAAGCATATTAGAATACTGAAATTACTTCATATTGGGAATGAATTAAATGTGTATAGAATTCACTTTAATACTACCAATCTGCAATTTAATAAAATTAATTACTAGAACATAATGTTTACCTCTTGAAGAACAGCAGAGATGGAATATTCTCCTAAAGCTTTGAAATCTATATTATCTTCTGTAAAGAAAAAGGGGGGGAAAAAAACATTGAAATTTATGTGATATAAATGAATAAGTGATCATGGATACTTTCTTACAATATACTTTCTTTTAGATTTTTAAAAAAAAAAATCTTACTAACATTTTATCCCTTTATCACGCTATTACAGGAATGATGATCAGGCAAATGTTAAATACAAAAGGGTTCGGATATGTAGCGGAAAGAAAGAATTTTTTTTTTTTTAAATTCAAGATGTGAAGAATAAACTTTTTAAAATCAGTTCTTTTAATAATATTTTAACAAATGTATAAATAATCCTTAGTAGCAGAAGTAGTTTCTCATCTTTATATTTTTGTAAGTGATTTCTGAGCTTTTATTTTTTTTAAAGTGAAAAATTATGGAATCATAAAGGAATATATCATTAAAAACATTATTTCTTCATTTTAAAAGCTGATATAAGAATAAAAGCAGCACAAATAGCTTTTTTTATCTATAAATATCTCTGCTTTTTATATCTTTAGGATAAATTAAAGAAATTCCTATAAAAGTCTGAAACTGATGATTAATAAATAATTTGTTTCAAATTGATAGCATCTTTATTGTAATAATACATGTTAATCAAATATCTGCAGTATATTTTACTCCAAATAAAGGAAGATGGCTTATTTTTAAAATATTGTGATTCTATATTGAAAATAATAACATTATTACAGATGTATTATTATGATTACAGAGCTGATAATTATCCTACAGTTTTGTAAAATAAAATTTTTATAGTTATAAATGATTAATTTAAATTCATGCAGTTTTAAAACTTCATAATTGAAAGAAAATATTTAAAGTAAAAATAAATGAAGGCTCTGTATTTTAATCAAATGCTCCATTAACCATTTCATAAATAATAATCGATACTTCATTAAAAAGTAAAATAACTAGCAAGATATATTTCATTTATTGATATTAACTGCTATACTGAGACAAAGAATGATTTTAATTAAAATTCAGAAAGTAAAATATTGCATACACTGATGTTACATAATATTAATTTTCAGATTAAGAACAGAGAAATGATTGCCTTCAATTTACATGCAAAATATTTACCATGATCAAATTTATTGAATATATAGAGTATAAATAACACTTTAAATAGTGCATAATTCAAATAAATTGTTTATTTTATACATCCATCTATCATTATAAAATTCACTTCAGATTTTAACTTTTTTCAACTACAGTAAACTAACTGAATTAATAATTTATTATAACATATTAAGTATCCTGGTAAAGTTATTTCTTGTAATAAGTATTTTATGACCTAACAATTATGCATTTTAATAGCAAGAAACATATATAACTATAGTTGTTTTTCAATTTATAGTTGTAACTCATTTATAACTATAGTTGTGTGAAAGAGAAAAAAATGTGCAGTTTTTATGGACATGCACTGTTCTTTGAAGAAACAGACGTGATTTTTTAACACTTTTTATTCTTTATGATTTTAAATAAATAATCCAATTTTTATCTGTTACCAAGATTTCTTTTTAAAAATCTTATCAATATAATGCTGCACACCATATAAATAAGCAAAGAACAGAAAAGAAAGGTCATGAGAAAATATGAAAATATTTTGAACTCATATTGTTTGGGAAAAGAATTTGTCAACCTACTGGTTTAGTTATAATGAAAATTAATAGTCAGTACAGTTCAGAAATTACAGTGAAGTCCCAATCAGAGTAATTAGGAAATAATTTTAAAATGAAGAATAATTAGAAATCATGGCATTTATATTAATTAATTAAATCAATCATTACAGTAAAAAATATACCTCGTACACTGTGTGCCATTTTGAGAAAGTTCTGATCACCCTCATTAGTGTCTGATAAATCGAAGTCTTGATATGAAGATCTGCTCGACAAGTCTTCTTGACTGGACAGAGAGGAATTTTTTTCAAACTTGAAAAACCTCTTTTTATTTCTTTTTGGTGATAAGCTCCTATAAGGCGAAGGACTCCTACTCCTCTGGCAAGACTCAGATGAATGTCGGCGAGGAAATAACACATTGAGAAAAGAATGACTAGCAGCTCGTTGCGGTTTCTGATCATCTTCTTCAGGCTGTGTAATGGTAAGCTCTGGAGGCTTCTTTCGGATAGGAGCAGAAAGTGAGGACGATCGTCTATTTTCGATTTCCAGTTGCTATCAAAAGATTGTTTCTAACTCCAAGTGCAATAGTAATAATGAAAAGATATCAGTATTTACCAATATCAACCATATAAATTTAAGATCAAGGAATAATCAAAAACAGAACTGTCCAAAAGTTTGTTTCCTTT
>JAPMOQ010013688.1:0-10630 GCA_026543055.1 Argiope trifasciata
TTTAGGACATAATATTCAAGGAATCAACAAAAGTATTTCTTACAATGTTTAATGCTGAATAATTTAGATTTATATTTTTTCAAAACGAATTTGCTTACTTCTAGTAAAATAAAAGAATTCTATTTCGAGTTCATATTCTAATTAATTAGAATCAGATCATTAGAATGATACTTGAAGAATTTTTACGTCATTGCTAATGAGCGACCAGGAATTCAAGTCCTTTTCTTTAAAAGACAGCTTCGAATTTGTTTCATTATCGAATGCATCGCAAGTTCATTAAAAGGGAGAATTATCTCATTTTATTTAAAATGTTTTATATTGTAACGCATCATGAAGAATTAAATTAGTTACTTGAAGCACGGAAAGAAAACTCTTTCCACTTTTGAAAGCAATTAAGCATCCGAAGGTACTTGTATATAATGACTCAGATAAAGATTGGACAGCAAAAAGGGCCACCGGAGACATCAAAGAGCCTAAGACAAATGAAATAAAAAGAGAATATGATGGAAAATAAATCCATTTTCATTTCGAATTGTGCTTTAATCAATCAGCATTTTCGTTTAATTACTTTAATAAGGAGATAAAAGTACTAAAAAAAAATCAGATTTGTGTATAGAATATAGAATAGGAAACATGAGAGTCATTTTAAATTTCTGAAGATAGATGGGCTGTCTTGAAGGAAATATTTAAAAGGTTCTTATTGGTTTAATTTTATTTAAATCGTTTACGCATAATTTTATGCTTCAAAATGTAAAACTGTGCTAATTCAGTAGTCTTAGATATGTTTTCTTGGCGGGGTGCTGGCTTTGGGCGTCCTGGGTTCGATCTCGGTTCAGACCTGGTTGCTTTATCTGTGAGGTGTGTGAACGCTGCCCCCTGTAAAAAAGGGGTTGTGCAGTCGAATGTGATGACTCTGATCCTAGTTGGCTCTGCTAAAACAAGAGATCCATAAAGGAAATAAAGCAACTTATATAATGAAACCATGCTCATGATGTCACAGCATTATTAAAAAAGTAAGTGTGTTGTTCTTTTAAACTTCTCGATATTGTAGTTAATCTTTTCCTTATTCATAAACAAATCACAATTTAAACAAAATTTTTTTTCTGATTCCAAAATAGAATAACCAACTGAAGAAGTTTTCCCAAAACGTTCTCACATATTCTCTAATAAAGATATTATCCGAGATAATGCCTTAATTCAGATGAGTGGAGAATAGTTACGAAATATTATTCATAGGTATGAATCGAGAAATTCTACTTAATCAATCGTGTGATCCTCTGCGAGTTATTGGCGATTAATCCCTGGCGTGCGGTTAATAGGATATAAAATCCTATTTGTGATTAAGACGCATTTTCCCCAACAAATTGAATCAAAATAATGACACAAAGCTACTGTTACGAACCTGTGGTTTTGCTTTCCCGCGCTAATACTGTCATCGTAAGGAAGACAGATTGACAGTAATGTGTATTGAATAGTGAGTGGGTGTGACGTCAGAGGTCCCGAGTCTTGGCAACCATTTGACGACTTGGCGACGAATTTGGCGACAAAATTGAAAGTACCCAAAACATCGAGAATTTTCCCGATCCGTCCACTAGGAGCCGATATCCAGCTAGAACGCTCCTGATTGGTCCAGAAGATGTTAGCCCCGCCTACTACAGGTATATATAAGGAAGAGGGCTCCAGTGTGAAGTAAGTGAATCGTAAAAATTCATTGCCAAATTAGCAGCTAAATTTTTCAACAACCTTGAATTTATAGACAACCCAACAATAGCTAATATCCCTAAATATCTCCAGGATGCAAAAATTAAAAAACCACGAAATATCTTGCTTTACGATAGTTAATCTACTTTTATCGTCCTTTTAGTCTAATAGTTACTCGTAACGTACTTCACATAAAATAAACTCCTGTTAAACTCAAAGTAGTCCTGGACGGCATACCCCCTCACCCTCAACCAGTTAATAACCAATCAGAATGGGTCCTGACACTCGCCACCCCACTCCCCCATCCAGCTCTCCAATCCTACTTAAACAGACTTCAAGGAAATTTTTGCGCAGAAGATCACGGCAAACAGCGACCGCAAGGTTTACCCCCTATTTTTCCATATTCGGGGATAAGCCCCTTGCAGGGGTTAGGCGCCTCGTTAACTCAACTCATATTCTGTGAAGTAAGTGAATCGAGTCGGATAAAGTCGAAGCGAAGCAGCGGAGAAAAGGGAAAGGAGATCTGAAGAGTCAAGTGGAGTCAAGCCGAAGTGCGGCAGTGGAGAGAAGCCGAATCTGAACGGCCTGGTGTTCAAAGAAGAGAACAAGTAACGCTGTGGAATTTATCGAGAAGACCTAAGAGAGAGAGGTCTTGAATTGAGGAGTCCTGAACGGAGGACTATTGTGTGGCGTATTCTGACGAAGCCTGTGTCGTAGCCCGTTGTGCAGTCGTCGGGAACGGAGCTGTCCCTAACTAAGGAGTAGTCCCGTTGTGCGAAGTAGTGAGCCGACAGCAAAAGCAAGAAGAGACAAAGGAATAGTTCAGCCTGTTCTGGAGAGACCCAGGAGGTGTAAAGCGAATCCCTTAAAGATTCCCTCTCCATCTAAATCCTGTCTGGCCGCTCTGTGGACATTGTCACTACAGAATTTCTGCCTGTGGACTACTATCTGCAGTGTGCTGTCCTGTGTGTTCGTCTCGGCTGTAAATAGTTGTCTTCTGTACATAGCTGTGTTGTGAATATTTGTCGTCTGTGTGCCGTCCTGTCCTCGTCCTGTAAATAAACGTCTGTGTTGTGTTCGTCAACTAAAGGACTGATCATTGTGTGCTCATCGTCATTTGTAACACCATACACAACCACTATACAAGTTAAAAAGAACCCGACGGATTAATATAGGAAATCCGTAACACTACATATGTTGCCACAATTCCCATACCAAATTTGATATTTTTAAGCCACCGGGTTTTTGAGTTATCACATTTATTTTTTTTAAAAGAACTGACCAACAGATGGTCAACCACTTGTTGGATTTTTCCCAAAATTGAATACGTGTCTACGTTATGACGTTGATTCTGTAAATAAGATTTTCTTCATCCGCCTCTCTTCGTTTTTTTTCTACATGTATTCTAATAGCCGGACATACATATTGTTACGAACGCGTAGTTTTGCTTTCCCGCTCTGATACTGTCATCGTAAGGAAGAGAGATTCACAGTAATATGTATTGGATAGTGAATGGGTGGCTCGCCAAAGCTTGGCGAGAAACATGGCGACTCTTTGGCGACAAAATGGAAAGTACCTGAAACATCGAGTATTTTACCGATCCTTTCATTAGGAGCCGAGATGCATCCAGAATGCTCCTGATTGGTCCAGAAGATGTTAGCCCCCCCGCCCCTATATATAAGGGCCAGCCATCTGAAGCGGTGGTGTGAATCAAGCGAGGAGCAGCGCAGTTGAATCAATCGGAAAAGGAGTAGACCTGAATAGAGGGGTCTTGAAATGAGGAGTCCTGAACGGAGGACTGCTATGTGGCTTATACTGACGAAGCCTGCGTCGTGTGTTGTAGCCCGTTGTGTCGTTGTCGGGAACGGAGCTGTCCTGAACTGAGGAGTAGTCCTGTTGTGAGAAGTAGGGAGTAGGCAGTGAAGGCAAGAAGAAACAGAGGAATAGTTTCAGCCTGTTCCAGAGAGACCTACACCAGAGTAGAAAATAATCCCTTAAAGATTCCCTCTCCTGCTGAATCCTGTCTAGCCGCTTTGCGAGCTATGGGCGTTGTCACTACGGAATTTCTCCCTGTGAATTACTATCTGCAGTGTGCTGTCCCGTGTGTTCGTCTCGGCTGTTTATACTTATCTCTTGTACATAGTTGTGGTGTAAATATTTGTCGTCTGTATGCTGTTCTGTCTTCGCCCTGTAAATAAACGTCTGTGTTGTGTGGTCTACTAAAGGACTGATCATTGTGTGCTCATCTCATCTCTCTCACCATACACACCCACTATACAAGGTAAGAAAGAACTCGACGGATTTTTAAGGATTAGGGTATAGAAAAATCCGTAACAATATTTTCTTTAGATAAAGTCTCAAAAGCATTATTCGAATATACATAGCTTTTGTTGGCACAATTAAAACTAATATATGTTTTTAGTAAAACAGCAATTAGGAAGATTCTAGGTAATAATTAAAACCAATAACCGCTATAATTAGAAAATAACCAAAATAATTATAAGCTGTATAAATTTATTATTTAAAAACTAAAAGTGACAAAAATTTTCCGTCATATATTAATTACATTCATGCCCATAAATTAAGGATAATCCATGTTCATGTAAAAAAGAGAGAGAAGCAAAACAAATGTGACTTATTTGTAAAGCCTATTTATTAAACAAAAAGTAAAGAGTAAAAAAGGTGCTCTACGTTTGATATCATTAATAAAAACTGCGATTTTTTGCTCCCTAGAACATAATACAAAAACAAACAAACAAACTAATATTTACAAAAACAATATCATATGGTTGGTATGATGGTTAATACATTGTATGACCCCCAGACAATGAAATATAGTCCGTACAACGTCTAGGCATGCTGAGTATCAAATTATCGATCTGATTTTGGGGAATATTACATGCTCTCCAAAGGTAGTAGAGGTGGAGGTAGTTGAAGGGTTGTAACTTGTTGACTAAACATGTCCTACACAAGCTCTTCTGGATTCAGTCCAGTGGGAACTCTGGCCAGTCCATACGGGTGATATCCTCCGATTGAAGGCATTCGTTTATGATGTTTGCACGTTGACTGCCTTATTTTTTTCCATAAACACGAATTCTGCGCCCATGGAAGGAAGAACAAACGTTCGTGTTGTTCCAGAATGACGACTTGATAGATTTGACCTGCCATGGTGCCACTTTGAGTTTATCAGTTCTGGAAACCTGAACAATACCTCTCCAACCGAGCAATCCTGCATCACCATAACGGTGTCATTCAGTGATGTTCTCTTCGTTGTAACGGGTACCTGCCGCTCTCCAAAATGAATGCCAAGGGAGAATTAGACAGCAAGCTAAACCTGGATTTGTCGGAAAACATCACACAAGCCCACTGTTGTGTTATTCACAATGCATGCTCCAGGTTAACTGCAAGCGACAGTGAGCTGCAGTAAGTGGAATATATTTTACAGGCCTATGAGCATATAGACTAATCTACCCTAAATGTCTGTATAAGGTCTGCCTTGAAGCTGTCGTATCAGTGGTTGAGGAGAGCTGACGAAGCAGGTTTGATGCTGTGCTCTGCCTGCTTCTTTTTTTCAGTAACTGCCAAATACCTGTCCTCATTCGGTGTTGTAACACGGGAGCGACCTGTGCTGTAATGTCTACTCACATTACTATAATCCTGGAATCATTGTTAAAACCTGGAGATGACACTCTGGACTATTCCAACTTCCTCGAATACAGCCGAATTTCAGACAGCCGATGATTCTACGAAGAAAAAAATCACCTAAATATGTCCTTTGAGCCATAACTATGCGATTATTGTACTTAAAGGCTTATAAAGAGCTTGCGAACAATTTTTCTTCTTTCCTTGTATTTCTTATACATCATTCTCTTATACTCTCGTCGTTGTGACGTAATATATGTGTCATCTGGTGGCTTCCTGCAATTCTCATATGATTTTTAAAGACTTAGGTAGTCATTTTAAGGGTGATATATGTATTTTAGAGTTCGATTTCCATGTGACTTTGAATTATCCTTAATTTATGAACATGACTTTACATTCCTTGGTTACTTTTATTTTCATTTTGTCTAAAAGTAATAAGGCTACAAAATTTAAGCCTTAAATAAACCAATAAATTGAATGCAAACATTTCAAATCTAATAATACTCTATTAATATCAAAAACAGTCTAATATTCCAAAAATTAAAAAAATCCTTTAATTGAAATATTACTATTTTAATTTAAGATACTTTTTAAACGAATATCGAGAAACATCTATTGATTTTGTTCGACGGATTTTCATATATTTAAAATATTCTGACACATTTTGTCATTAGATTTATGGGAAAGCCAAAGCTCTTCTTGCATAACAGACCATGAAACAGAAGTTTTCTTGCTTTATCTCGCCAAACATTTATCTTCCGCGTTCTATTTTGCCTCACTTTTGGGTCAAGAAGTTTCTGTTCTGGGAATACAAGTGTCAGAATCCAACATTCATCAATCCGAAGAGAGAAAGGAGGCTTCATAAAAGTGAAGCCTTCTTTTATAGTTCTAACATTATCTTCAATACTGGACACGTATTTTGATTAATTTTGGTGGCTTTTATATAAAATTAGTTTTATTTATTTTCTTTTTAATTTTCTGTTACATGATGTATACAAAGAAAAGAAATTGTAGTAATAAAAGTTTTAATCTCAAAATTACAAGTGTTTTTTTTAAAACTTGTGCCATAACATCGAAAATATTATTGCACAAAAATAAGTTTTACACTGTTTCAAAACTAAAAAAATTGTCTTTTTAATAATATTAATATAATATCCGTACAAATTCGTACATAATTCAACAATTTTTACTCTCTAGTATACGCAGCACAAATTAAGCAAAAAAAAAAAAAAAAAATTGAAACGAGATTTTTACAAATTTTCACGTTTTAGGTCGCCTCAAATTTGAAAAGTATATTTATGGAAAATATTCATCGTCTACCTATGACAAAAATAAGAACAACAACAAAAAGGCTTTGAACTAGGTGGACGAAATACAGTTTTTACATCAAATTTATAAATTTCTATAATTTTTGAGCAGAAATCGCTCATAGGAAATCTGTCTTCCCGGTGTTTCGAATACAAATTAATTCAGTAACTACAAACCGAGAAAAGTTGCATAGATAAAATTAGGCATATATTTTTCAAATCTGTAGTGTAGACAATTACCAAATTTGTGTTAAATCCAACAAAGGTTTGATCATCTGTCCGTCTGTACATTCAAAAACATGCATACACGATACTTAAAAATACAATAATTTGAGTATATTAGATTAAGGTATGATTATTTATGATTGAATGTATAGTCTTATGTTAATATTTTATTTCAATCAGTTGGCAAAAACGTGTCTAAAACACAGAGACTTTTTTAGATACCATTAACTGAGTGCAAGGGATTGATTGCCAAGAAACTCGCCAAAGATGGCACAACAAATCGAGTAAATTATAAAATATTTTATAACTATTGTATGCAAATGCCATGCTAAGTGTTCTCAACAACATATTTATTAGAGAATGGGCGAGAAGGTTTCGAGGAGACCACTATCACTGACTTAAAATTACTCTTTTGCCTAATTTCTTGCAATAGATTAAATTATTCTCTGAAATTCAAATCATTTTCATTGTGTCATCAAATATTTAATAGCATAATTTCCTTCTATTGTTGAAATTTAAAGAATAAAGAATTTGTTTAATATCTGCGCAGTTTTCAAGACAAATTACAATAGCGAAAAATTCAGAACTGAAAAATTACGTTTTTAACCACTTATTGATGCCATGAAATTTGAATTTATTAGAATGGTTCAAAAATATAAAAAAACACAGCAGATTTATGCATGAAATCAACACAGCTATAATTTCTGTTGCAATTTGATGGTTAAAATATTTTGTTGAAGGAATTATGAGAATTAATCATGCATAAGAAAATTATTTCAACATAAGCTATACCAACTTTTCGTCCGAAACAAGTTGATAGACAAAGGCGGCAAGTATACAGTATATTATAAGTAAATATTCATTGATGAATCAATAGAAAAGTTAAAAATATAACTTTTATTTTAATAAAGAAAGTAAGTGCAACCTACGAAGGAAGTCTTGAATCAATTTTAAATCAAAACGTATCCGGCTTACATACTGCAATTAGATATAAAATATTAATAGCTGTCTAGCTTATCTGAAAGTATTGTTTTTGAAATGGATATCTTGTGACTTTATTGTTGTGAAATCGGCTGGTACAATAATAATAATAACTTTCAGTTCACGAGGAGTAAGTCGTTGATTGCATACAGTGAGTACATATAGTGAGTATTTTTATAAAACTGTTTGAAGTTTATTTTCGGTTTTAATTTAGATAGACATACTAAGTGAACACATTAAAAAGTGTAATACTATCAGTATGGTGGCTAGTTTTTTTGGTCCCAATATAATTTAAATTAAACACCCAATTTAACTGTCTAGACTCATTACTTTCATTTTTATTGTATGATCTGACGCGCACTCTGTTAAGAAACAGTATATTTTTTGTCGTCATGTTTGATAGATTGTGAAATATTATTCAGGTGATTTCCTTATATGTCTATAAATATCACCTTTTACTTTTTTGTAATCAAAGTAGATAAAGAAAAAGCAAAGAAACTGCAACCCCCCCCTCTCTTTGTTCTGAATATCTCTTTTAAATTTTAAGAACACATTTTTGAAATTATGTCTGTCTTTAGCTTGTGAATACGAAAACCCAATAATGTCTGCACTTAGACAGTTAAAATTCTGTTAATAGTTTTTATCCTAAATTCGTAGATTTTTTTCAAATTTTGAACTATATTCCTTCAGAGGAAGTCTAATTGCCAGTCTAATTGTCTTGATACAAGTGAAATGAATAACTCCAAACCCTAAATAGCCCCATTCGTAACGTTTATAGATATTCTATGGTAACTGGGTAACAGGTCATTTGCCCACGAATTTGGGGACAAACGTAGGTACCATTGGTGATTTTGATGCCAAATTGAAGGTTTGGGGGAAAATATTGAGTTTTATGCTTATTAGGAGTCGAGATCTTAGATTTTTCTGGAAAAATTACATGTGATATCACAATTTGTCGGAAGATTATGAAATAGAAGGTGGCAGTTTGAAGAATTAATTTTTTCTTTGAAATGTGGGTTGCAGAATAATTTCTCTAATTGTTTTTATTGACTGTTATTACTGTTTTATGTTTAGCTATTATCAGTTTTTATTGTTAATGTCTACTAGCGATGCTCTTTGTGTAAATTTCAGCTGTGTTTTTATTTCCAGTATATTATGTTTTTCAAAATATTCATAAAATAGCCTTCCTTTACCCAGCTGTCACACTTTTATTATGCACACCTATCAAATGATTTCTTTTACTATATTTTCATATAGCTTGCAATAAAAATTATTCCAAAATTTTAAAAATCAGAGAAACCAACTTCATAAAATTAAAAAATAAAATAAAACAAACCCAGTCTTATTTCTCCTAAGATAAATTACAATGCCTTGTATCATTTCGCTAGTTGTTTGACAGTATTGAATTAAAAACTGTAGTGGTCACCCAACTCTACTGCCTTCTCTTTTAATATAACAGATGGCGCCTTCAATATTATCGAGATATTTAATGTGATCCTTATTGAGAGTCATTATTAGATTATATTCAAGTCAGTGTCTTGTATTTTCGTCCTCGTATTTGTTTTATCTTTTTAAATGTGTAACTTAAAAAGTAGTAAAATAACTGTTCTTGAAATTCGTCTACTATTTTCATCTACTTTATAATGAAGTTATAAAGATATTGTCCCTCTACGAAACTTAAATAAAAAATAAACTTATATTCGGAGTTTTTCAAAGAATATTTCATTGAGTATACAACGAAATTTATTCAAGAAGGAACTCGTATACGAGCATACGACCTCTCATAGCGAAATTGTTTATGCGTTAGAATAAAATAATTTGAGCTATGATTATACTGAACGCATACTTCCCATTAAGCAATTGTTGTGTTTATTCTGTTTAGTATTTGCGGAATGAATTAATCATCTAAGCATTTGGAATGCTAACTATTTCTTCTAACCACTGTTAAGAACCTTAAAGACGCGGAGAATACATCATTTCGCGAAATGCATTCAATCATATTAGTAATCTTCATGTATGTGATTCCACCGGGTTTAAATCAAAATACAAATTTAGGTAAAGGCAGTTACCATAAATTTTGGAAATGAGTCTTTCTTCTCGTTTCAAAAGCTCAAGAAAAGTAATAGAGCAACTGAAATAAAGGAAGAAATATTCATAAATTGTGCTGTGGGAGCATTCCTAACAACATTAATATTTCACCATGTCAGGGGAAAACGTTATTCCTCATTCATATTTTTCGAAATAACATTTTGCTTATTTCATTATAATTTAAAAAAAATATGTTTTCAATGTTTGAAGTGTTAGTTGCTTATGAAATTTTTATTTTTTGTTTTATTTCTTATTTAAAATCGATGGGTTGAAAAAAATTGAATAAAATATTTAAAATTACTTTATGCATGTAAAGGAAAAAATATAGTGAAGTTCATAAAATGTGAAATGGATATTTTAATATTTTATGCATAGGAGCGATTTATCAAAATAAAACCTTTCAGAACAGAAAGGATTTTTTGTTCGTAATTTGAATTTTAACGATAACAAAATAGGCTATTTGTAAACGAAGCATTTAACAACAATTTAAGACTAATTACACTGATGGAAAAAAAATCCCAACACTAGGAAGGAGCTGTGCTAGATAAACGAAATTTGGTAGGCGTGTTTATACATCTGAAAGATGACGTCGATTCAAATTTCGAGCAAAGCGCGTAAGTGTGGCGCTAGTAGCGACATTATGAACATGCAAATGAGGTTTGCTTTAAATAAGCGCTGTAAGGTTC
>JAPMOQ010013694.1:0-10240 GCA_026543055.1 Argiope trifasciata
CAGTTTAAATTACTTTATTAAAATGTTATACTTAAATTTCTTAATTACTTAAATTATCGATATGTTACAAGTTAAATAATTATAAAAACAATCAACATCATAAAATTACATATAATTGACAGTTTAAAAACTTTTTTATATATGTCTACAGAAATATTAAATAAACCTTAAATTTATTTTAAATTATTAATATACCTTAAAATTTTTTAAATCTTTAATTTATTTGAATTTATCTAATTTCAAAATTGTTTAGTGAATGTGGGCACGTCTTTCATAAAAAAGAAAAACCATCCACTCAGTTTTACCTTTAGTATACAAAAATTCAAACGCTTTCTTTTTCTTGTGATAAACATGATGTATATTTATCATCATTTTAAATTTCTTTTCCAGAGAAATTTTATGACAATATAGCTCCTCTTTTGCAATTATAATTTCTTATATTTATGATAAAACAATAAAACTCATAATATAACCTGTGATTTGTAAAACATGTTATAACACAGCAACAATATATATTTCAATTACACCAATGCTTTAGAGTTAATACTTCATATACGCAAAAAAGTTAAAACCAAACAAAAGAAATATCTAAGTAATGAACTGCACTTAGAATCGTAATTTCTATTTTTATATGAATTCATATCCAATGTAGCGAAAGTAACAATCCTCAAAAAAAGTATTCCAAATAATAAAACATTATTTAACTTAATCAAGTAGATCTACAAAACCCTCTCAAGATGAATTGGAACATTTTGCAGTTGTCGCATTCTGCATTTGATTCCTATATTATAAACACTAAAGTCCCCAATGACTTGACTAAGAGCACTGGAAAAAAGAGAGTGTGGTGGATTATTTCTCTTTTTAAATTAAAGTCTGTTCTGGAAAGTTTAATAGTAATTTTTTAATTTCTTTAAGGAAAGATGTTCTATGCATTGTAGAATGAACATATCATTTGAAATAAAAATTCTTCTAAAGAATTTTTCTGTTGAAGGCTCTGGGCATTTTAAGTTACCTTAAACTAACGGTCCGAAAAATTAGATTATTATTTCTTTTGCTTTGTTCTTTTATAGTAATACATCCATTTTCTTTTATAGATCATTTTTTATGAAGAAACTGCTTTTGGTTAAGGTTTCTAATAAAGTTTATACGAAGACGTTGAAAATATTACACGTTTCAATTGGTTTAGGAAATATAATAAATATTCTGGCAGAATTAAATATATGAATTATTTTGCTTTAATTCCATTTGAAAAATAAATTGAAAGAGAAAGGGGAAGTTTTAACTCCAGTCGTTACAGAAATAGTTGAAGGCATTTATTTATTCCATGCGCTGTCTCATGGTAGAAAAACTAATTTAATAATCTCAGATATACACTCATGTGCATAAATTAAAAATAATGCAAGTTCAAGAAAATAAAGAGTCAGAAACAAAACATATGTGACATATTTGTAAAGCTAATTTATTATGCTGGAGAATATCTACAATTTTTCAAATGTAACAAAACTAAGTGACTAAAATAATCTTACACAATCTCTCCTTTGGTATGATTATATTTCCTTTTATAATTTTAAAACTACAAAATTACAAACCGTAATTTGAAAATTATATCGATCATGAACAATGAATAAAATGTTTTAGAAAAATTTATATTTCTGCTTAAAATTTTGCAGAAAAATCAAAAATAAAACGTGAGATATCTTAATATATACGTGAGATTTTGAGCTTACAGAATGTGGAATTAAATTAATTTCAGATGATTTAATTAAATTAATTAAAATTAATTTCGGTAAAATAAGAAATGATAATTGTTCAAATCTTAGTTTACAGAATACGAATTTTCGGGAAATTTTACGGAGTCCGGATGTCTTCAAATAATGTAACACTGACTCAGCTGGCTTTTATTTAAACCTATGCAAGCCAAAATGTGGGTAGAAGCTTCTTGAGATGCATTGCATTTTGGATACAAGGGATAAACTTTGTGACCTGTCTAGTTATACACGAACTGCATGAACTTCAGCTATCAGTCAGAATCCAAATGACATGTAAACACTCTCGGTTATGCAAAATTTCAAAACCTTCTCAATAGCTGTTAATTCTGCACGGGGTTTTTATACATATCTCAATGCCGTTTTCCTTTTTAACAAAAGATTCACTCCGGTAAATAACGATTCCGTGAGTATAGATATGTAATGCTTCGTAAGGGATTTTATCGAAGGATTCAAAAGCAAGTTAAAATATCCCGGGTGATGTGTGCTCTTATTAGTGTATGAGCTCAATTCAGACTTGAAAAAGACCCGTCCAAAGAAAGAATCATTAGAACTCGTACCACATGCTAGTGAGACGATTTCAACACGATTTCATTACAATAACTGATTATCAATACATCAAAAATCATTTATTATTAGTTACGGTATTTTAAGTTTTTTAAAAAAACAAAGAAAATATTATTAATATTTAATTTATTTCACAAAAAATATTTTTAGCTCATTGTGCAACCACTAATGTGTATAATAATACAATTTTCTATTATTGCATTAATAGGTAATATTGAATTAATAGGTATTATTAATAGGTAATGAATAAATGACATAAATAAACCTAATGAGATAAATATTATTAATAGGTAATGAAATAAACCTTCTCTTCTTCAGTACTGACCATCTACCACTTATCATAAAAATAAATTGTTATTTTCAAACCTCGATAACTATTAAGCGATCTGAAATATAAAGGCTCAGCCTGAAGAGTTAATTTAACTACATACAGCAGCTCAAACTATTACAACACCCAGATGGAATCAGGATTTGTTTCTTCTATCGTCAAACAGTTATTCTTAATTCATTTCGATACTAGAAAATAAGGGATGCGAAAACAAATAAATTGATTTCCAAGAAAGAATAAGAATTGAGTGAGTTCATTTTAATTCGCAACTGCAGCACTCTAATTAACTTGGAATATTAATTCGGAATTAGATCCATTACAAAACATTGATATAAAGTAGATCCCTTCATCCTTTTTATCATCAACTTATTATTATCATAAATTTTCAAATAAGTGGAAGATTCAGACTAATTGCATCAGATTCTTTTAAAATTTTACTTCAAGACTACGGAATATTCAATTTTTTCTGAAAAACTAATATTTGCAGCGGCTGAAGTAATGACAACAATCAGACAGAATTTGAAAATCTATCAATTTATACTAATCAAAGGGAACTATCTGGGTTAATTTCGGTAAAATAGCCCTGGAAGCCCACACATATCGTACAATATAATATATTAAATCATAACTGGAGACATGAATTTTCTTTCTAGGCCAGAGACATTGAGTCAAAATGGCTCCATTGTTATTTCTCTATGTTGTCTTTCTCAAACAGCATTGGAATTTATTTTCGAAACGCAATGAATTCTGAAAATCATGTAATTACCAAACGTATTAAAATTTTAAACCTTATAATATTAATTGTTGGTAAGTTGTTATAATAAAATTAACAATCTTTTAATGAGTATTTACTTCATTTAGATATTACGGAATTATACTAATATCAATAATTGTTAGAGTTTTACAAACAAAAACGAAGAATGAATGAAGAAAAATATTTAAAAATATCCTTTTAGAAAATTTGTTCTTTCTTTTACATTATCCAAATTAGAAGCAGCTTAAAAACATTGAGTAAATGATTCCATAAACAAACACAAAGTCTTAGAAAAATAAGTGCATATGTTCTCTTACTTAGAATTGCCAACATATTGTTAAAAGGACAAGTTGAAGGTACTAAGGAGATGATTGTATTCGAGGATAAAACACCACTATTTAATCAGAACTAATGAACAAACAGGAGCCATTTTGACTTCCTCCTCCACTTATAGATTAAACGATATTCTCAATACTGTTAAAATCTTATTGAATATTGAATTATTCAAAATTATCATACAATACTATGCACTAGGTTTGTATTACCAGGGAAGTGAAGTTAATATAAATAAAATGATTCCACTAGAAAGAAAGACAAAGATATGAGCTATCAAGCTCTTTTAAATTGAATTTCCATCTGCTGTCTACGGATTAATCTGAACAATATGCTGGGATTCAGGAAATAAACCACCAACTAAGTCATTGTTTTGTCAAACAACAGAAACGTTTCAATAGAATCCAAGAAGAACCAAGAACCAAAACTTTTTAATAAAGATAAGATAATATATTTCTTAAAATTAAGATATGTAAATACAAAAGATATCTATCGTTATAATATAGATTACAAAAAATATTCTACTCCTGCTCTCAGACTACGCTTGGCGAGTCCCATCTGTAGTGCAAACAGGATAGCATAGCATAAGCATTACGCCGCTACTAACACAAATCCATTTTTCATTAGTCTTGCAATTTCTTAACATTTTTTATCAATAAATTACTCTTCATGCCATAACAAAGTATAAATTTTAATTGCATTGCGTTTCCCACACAGACAACTATACAAAATATTTTTACAGTGTATTTTTCAATTTCCTGTAGTAAGTAATTCCTCAACAAAAAATACTAGTCAAAGATAAACAGCGCAAAATATTTTTTGAAAATGCAATGACTCATTAGAACATATAAGTCTGAGAGCAGATTTCTGAACTGAAATTCAAAATGTGTGAATGTTCATGGAAAACGTCAAAATGAATAAAAAAATGTTACCGTGTTTGAAATCAAAATAAAGAATTTCTAATAAATAATGTTTATCATCAGTAATACAAAAATATCAAAATTATGAGTTATTATTTTTATTAGTATCTGTAGAAAACATGCATATGCGTTTGAAAAAAATAAGATCAAAGTCCATTCAGACGGCTAGATTTTGATACCCTTCCCTTCATTACACAAAGCATGATTTTTTATAACAATATATATATATATATATATATATATATATATATATATATGTTAATTACACAATACATTTTATACTGTTGTACTTTATTGAATACAAATAAAAAACTTGAAAGATTATCTGTAGCTCATTGTCATTTTATATTTGTAAATTTTATTATTTGAAAATATAAAATATTCTGTATTTAAAAAGATAAATCATTTTTATTTGAAACATTAAACTATACTATAAGTGTACCTTTTATTATTTGAATTAATAAACAATTTAATATTCGAAACTTCTATTGTATGAAAGCTAAATAATCTTGTTTTAATTCTATTGATCATTTTATTTTGAAACAATGAATCAATTTATATTTAAGACGATAAATCATATTTGATTACACATTTTATGTTTGAAGCGATAATCTTTTTATACGAAGTGATAATTTTGTATTTCATTTAAAGCAAAAAAGAAATATCACCGTACAAACTAGAAATTCATATAATAACTAGAATTAATGAATACACATTTTTTATTAACTGACTTTATAAAAACCTATTTCCCAGATTTAAAAATAAAAAAGAATAAAATTTAAGAAACAAATTAATTAATTATAGTTTAAAAGCTTAGTATATATATATATATATATAAATATATATATATATATATATATATATATATATATATATATATGAATTAATGTATGTGTAAATTTAATATTTTTTACTTGTCTAAATATTAAAACATTTTTTCATGCCTCTAATGTAAGTTAATTATCAATGGTAACAATAAATCTTCGTTCTGTTTCTTTTTTTTTCTAATTCAATATTTTTCAAATGACAAAACAGTTTGAGCAATAAAGAATATACACTTTAATTCAAATTTTTTTTAAGGTTTATTATTCTTATTTATTAATAAAAACGTTCATTCTTTGTGTTTAATTTTTTAATTATATAGTAATATAATTCATTTGCTAAAAGAAATAATATTTTTTTCTTTTTCTTTTTATTCAAATGATAAAAATCGTTTCAGTATTTTTTCTTTGCATATTTTTCTTAAATAAAGACAAATTTATATTTAAATACGAAATCTTCACATTTAATTGATTCTATGTTTCCTATCAACATGTTTATTCTCAAAATAATCTACGTTAGGTTCAGAAGTTAAACGGTGCTTTTTAACCAAAGAATAAAACACCATATCTTTGATTTCTCGATTAGAGTAAAAGCGAGGTTTCAAAGAGCCAATTTACATGGCTACCCATTAATTGAATTAAAAGAAACCACAATCTCTTTTCAAGCAATTAAATGATATCATTTCCGTTTGATTAACTTAATGGCTGGTAACAATTCTTTGCACGTTGATGATTGTGGTCATAAATTATCCATGCCTCTTTAATTAGTAAATGGTATTTTTATAGCAATCCGCTGTATGTTTAATGCTTTATTTAAATGGCACCATATATCTAGTAAGATTTTTTTGTGTTGTATGATTATTCCCTTTTCTTGTAATTAGTATCTATAAATTGTTGCAATAGGAAGCGAGAAAATTACTTGGCATCATAAAAAGTTAGTTTTGCTAATCAGCAAATATTGTAAAATGTAGCAATTTTGTCTCTTGAAAATATTGAGCCTGAAGACTTCTTTTTTTGTATTAGGACACATTTAAGGTAGGATATTGAAAGGTAAAATAATCAGTGCATTAAAATCCGAAGACCTGTTATACCAGGTCCTTATTAGAGAACTGACAAAATTTGGCAACCATCTAAAATGGTAAAGTAGGTTGTATTAAATCTCTTATGGATATCTTGATATTCACGATTTTTCCAACAAAGCATTCGCAAACATAAAAATTATGACAAATACTAAAACCGCATTATTTTAATATTATATTTATTTAAACTAGATAAAAATTTTAATCCGAAGAATTTTTTTTTACTTGTAAAAATACAATATTATATTGCTGAAATATAAATGCAATATCTACATCTTGAAGATATACAGAAGTTGTTGGAGATAATGAGGATTATTTATTAAATATCCAAAAAATGGAGTACGGATAAATAAAGATAATATGTTAGGAACTAACATATTACCAGGAACTTTTTAACTTCGTTTTATTCCATCACGAAGGCATTATTTGTGAACAGGAGGAGCAGCAAAGGCACATCCTTTCACTACGTGATACAAGAGCATATTAGTTTAAAAGAGAGGGATAAAGTTTTCCCAGTATTTAAATACCATGACATTTTGATAAGGATTTCTTTGCCCACGTCGGATTAGGTAAGGGAATTATAGTGATATTTTAAAAAGAATGTGCTTGGTTGACAATTTTATATCACTTCACTCGGAGCGTGTGAACTGCCGATTTAAGCATTTTACAGATGTCTATAATATAGTTGTTTAAGCCATCTAATTCTTCTCATTTTTGAAGTTATCGTTATCATACTTGGATAAAAGGACATACTTCCTCTTAACGAATTTTACAAAAAATTTAATAGAAATCTAAAAATTTGGTATAAAATATATCAAATGTCATCCGTCTAGCCTAAAGCGTTATAGAGTTGTCTTTGTCACGGACACACAGACAGACATTCTCAAAAAATATATTTTTCAAACTCAAGGATTCTGCGTGTTTATGAAAATATCCCATTAGAGCTATTTTGACCATTACAAGGTTTTTTAAAACTAAATACATACACGATATAGTAAAAATTAGAATCGTAATAATTTTAGAAAAGTCATTCGAGAAATATTTGCCAGTTTATACATAGAAGTTTTATTAAATTATAATGTTTTTTTTATTATTTTAATTAATTTTATTTCATTTATTTTAAATAAGAAGTATATAAAGAGTTTGCATAATTATTGAATTCGAAAATTTTTCGTATTTTGAAGTCCATGTCAGCAAAATTAATATTTTCATCTTTTCAATTCTTATTATTGCAATTCTAATTCTTAATGTTTGACTATCGGATATAATAGAAAAAAATCCTGTAAGTAATAGGATTACGGAAAAAGAACAAAAAATATTTTATTTATTTCTGGAAATGTGAATTGAAAGAAAAAAAATATATATTGTATTTCTGTAAAAAAAGAAATTCTTTTTATATTTCCATTACTAAAAAAGGTAATTACTCACACCTCAGGATATCATAATTCTTCATAATTTGAATATAACCATATTTAACAATAAAATATAAATAAAATTCGTAACTTTGAATGTATACGAAAGTGAAAAGGATAATTTTTTCCCTTCCTTCAATACAAGAAAAATTCATATTCAATCTTCCTTTTTTTATAAGTAGAAAACAGCAGGTTACCACGAACGTGTATGAAGGCTTTTTATTAGCTAAAATATTTAACATAACATAAAAAAATCGTTCAATGAATGTCTTATAAATTTTACTTTTTTATCTTTTATACCTTATAAACCATCTACTTAAAATTTGAAGGAGATTAAGTAAATGCAAATAAAAAGATAACCCCATTTTCTAGGCATTGAGGATAATTTTTATCTAGTAAAATACCGATAGTTTATTTTTTTTAAGTCAGGCCTTTTTTTCCAATGAATACATAGGAAGAAAAAAGATAGCAAACGAAATTAGCTGGGAATCTTTTTTTATATAAAGGATAATTTTTTTTTCAATTTTACCGAAACTACTATGTTATTTATTAATAAATTAATTTTGGATACTAAGGATACTTTTTAAATTTTCTTTCAAAACGGCATAGGAATGGAATCATAATTTCATTTTTAATACAACAAAGCTTTCTTATTCATTTATAGTATAAAATATTTTTGAAAAAAATCTGAGTTTATTTATAAAAATGAGTTGATATAGTTTCAAAAATTCTTTGACAGAAAAATGTGTAGATAATTACAAAAAGTAATAAAAATGACTTATGCTCTATAAGTTTAATGCAGTATATTTGTAATGTATGGTTTTATATTAAAATAAAATCATCAATTTTTCAAATACGAAAATGAAATTTGCTATATATGCTGTAATTAATTTTGCATACTCCTGTATATAAAATATATCATAATATCTGATAACCATATATAACATACACTAAGACGTAGCGCAGAACAACTCTATGTGTATTTACAACGAAAGTTGTTACAATTGTCATGTTGCCCTGCAAGTAATAACAAAAATTATGATTTGGATCTGTGTGACATCATTCTTGGATATCTTGGTAGTGACCTCCTCCCCACCCTGGTCAACCTCCAGGGGAGTGACCATCTACACTAATCGGGAAAATTTATGTCCTTTTAATGGTAGCTTGCAGGTACTGCCTTGGTTGTCACGATCTGAAATCACCTTCTTAACAAGTGCTTTTTTCCCGGTATGTCGAAGGTTAACGCCTTTCTGCAGCAAAACCATATCACCGACTCGGATTTCAGTTCCTTTGGGTGGCTTACTCACGCTGTGAAATGTTCTCAAGTCCAATAGATGGTCCTTTTGCCATCTTTTCCAAAAGGATTCCATTAGATGTTGCCGACTTTTCCATACACGTGTTAAGTCTGAGTTGGAATTTGGTGGTCAGAAGGAATAGTTGGGAGTCCATTTCCTATGAGAAAATAGGAGGGTGCTGGTGCTTTGCCTGTATTTTCTATAATACAATATTCATAAACAATTGTCTGCTGTTCAGGACGACTTCTACATCACAGGAAACTGTGATAAGACCAATTGCGTCTAAACAGGCTTTACCTAAAGTTTTTAGCAGATTCTGTTTGATGGTTCCAATCAATCTCTCCACCACACTGCCCGTGAGGCAATTAATTTCCATGTGGTCGGCATAAAACTGGTGTACTTCAGATGAAAATATGAAATTCCCAAGGAGAGAATGCTGTGGCATTATCAAAGTTGTTGTAATTTATGGCACTCTATAAACCCTCTGACAGAAAGGTGTCAGCGATTCAAGCCGAAATGAGCGTTTCTTGTTTGTTCAGTAGCACAAAATAGAGCCAAGAGTACGCCTTAGCTACTTCATACATCATATTTGCTTGTCCAACGATTTTTACAAAGGGGGGACACATTCATATAGCTCCCAGATAGAACACAGGGAAACAACCATGCCCTAAACGGGACTCGAACATGGGGAGCTCGGATCACCGATAAGTTACGCTTGAAGTTTCATTGTAAAGCAAGAAAAAGCTATTTTTAACATGCTACTGTAAAAAGGAAAACAGGAAAGTGCTATTTTAACTACACCCCTTAAATATGTTTATTAGTTAAAGGTGAATACTATCATGTTATATTTCATATAATTTTTATTGGCAATTCCTATTTTTGTTTATTGAACACCTAATATATAGTATAGTTATGAATATTATTAATTGAATGATAATTTAGTAAAAAAATTATTATGTACACTA
>JAPMOQ010013696.1:0-17092 GCA_026543055.1 Argiope trifasciata
TTCAAATGAATGCCAAAATTTTATTGATTATTTTGTTAAAAATTATTTTGGGAGAAAAGAATTATGGTCAACCTGTTTTAGACAATTTCCACATGGTAATACCAATACTAACAATTATTGTGAATCTTTTCACAATCAGTTAAAAACAATATATCTTGAGCGTAAATATAATAGGCGAATAGATTATCTTGTTTCAACTCTTTTGAGAATGGAAAGGGATCGATTTTTAAAATATTCTTGTAATGTTGTTAATAATATTCCTACTCATTCCAAGTTCACTAAAACTGTTAAAGAGAAACATGACAGGGCAATAAAGATTCAGGATATAGATGTTATTGAATATGACAATCATTGGGAGGTTAAATCTCAATATGTAAAAGGAAAGATATATGTAGTAAGAAAAATTGCAGATGCTTGTGTTTTATTGGATCATTGCAGCTTTAAATGTCCAAATATTAATTGTGCGGCACTGTGCAGTCATTTGTATCAATGTTCTTGTGAAGACTGCGGCAACTTGTGTAAACATATACATAAAATTCATTTAATGTCTTCCAAACCTAATATGTACATTACTGATGATTTTCATAAATCTGATGAAGAAAATAGTTTTACGGTTAATTCTGATATTTTAAGTGAAAAATTAAATCCTAATACATAATCTACTAATGAGAAGTGCAGATCAAAGGAGGCAGAGTGCAAAAAGTTATGTTCGGAAATATTAGAATTAATAGAAATTCCTCATATTAAAGAAATAATGTTAAATAATGTAGTTAGTTGGTTGAATAATTTAGTAGCTGGTATGCGTGGGGTTTTGAATAATAAAAATAATTCTGCTTCTGTTGCACCTCAATTATATGTTGCTCCTAATCAGAAAATTAAACCTCAGATTAAATTTTTTTAAACTTCTCATAGAAAAAAAAGGAACTGCTCGACGCATAAAAATTGTAATAAGAAGCAAAAACTAAATGAGCTTCTTGATGAACCAAATCTTTTTGAACAAGAAACAGACTTGAAGTCCGATAATGTTAAAAATTCTGAATATATTAATCTTAATGTGTTTCATAGATTTAACAAATTTAATGTTATAAATCCCACTGCTACAATATTAACTATTAATAATATTGATCTTTCATTTTATATGCTAAAATCTTTAGATCCATTTGTTACTGTCGAAGAAGAATATCTTAAATCAATATCATCAAATTTCAAAAAAGGTTGGCTATATGATTCAGTTATTGATGCATTTAATTTTGTATTAACTAGAAGATAAACAAATTTCAAAGCAATAGAATCTTTACACTCACTTTTGATTTTTAATCAAACGAACATTCTTCAATTTCCTTGGATTCGCGAAATAGCACATTTTGATTTTCTTATAATTCCTATAAATTTAAGTTTCCATTGGACTTTAATTATAGCTGATTTGAAAAATAAAATATTCGATTATTTTGACCTACTTTGTCATAAGCCAGATAAGGATACCTCAATATTAATAAACCGTTGGTGTACAGTGTTAAATAATTCGCTCAATTCGAATAGCCACTGGCAGATTGTTTTTCCACCCCATGTAAAACAAATAGATGATTTAATTGTGGTGTCTATATTAGTTATTATATGTATCAAAAGTTAAACAATTTATCATTGACTGAAAATTTTGATATAGTTGCTTTTAGAGCATTGATGTTTGTACAAATAACTGCAGACTTAAATTTTTAAAATACTAGTTTTATTTTGAATACATATTTTCAGCATTGTATGCTCACTACACCTCTAAGTATTTTTTTTAAATGGGAATCGGATTGTACACCAATAATATTTTAAACTTTAAATAAATAAAATTCCCAATGGTTGGTTTAATTGATTGTCCAGGTATTTTCTGGCTTTCAATTAAGCATCTAACTTATAGGAAAATTCCTTGTTTATTTCAGTTTTGATAACAATCAAATGCAAATTATCAGTATTGCAATTCATGTGTGGTTGGAGAACTGGACTTCCTAGTAAGTATTTGAAATTTAAATCTGTAATATAAATTAAAAAATTATGGCATGAGTTCTAGATATTAAAGTGAGTGTGCTTTTTTATTTGCTTATAGGGTTGAATAAATTGGTAAGTATTCATGTAGTTGCTTGCATTATTAAAATACCCCAATTTATATATTTAGTCTTCTAATAAAGGAATCATTCCCAATGGTTGGGTTTAATTAATTGTCTAGATTTTTTCTGGCTTTCAATTAAGCTCTTAACTTTTAGGAAAATTCCTGTTATGAAATTGTAACAGTTCTGCATTGAAATTGTAACAGAGAATTAATTGTCATGAATGTTCAAGAATCTTTTTAAATGCAGGTAGCATTTTTAATTAATGTAGGCTGAAATGTACTGATTTTTTTTTAATTAATAGGAAATAAAAATTCACTTAAAGTGGTTTTTGCATGTGAAATAATTCTTTTATAAAGAAATTGAAAATGTTATAATTTTTTTTTATTAAAATTGTTACATTTTCTTGTTGCTTATAAACTTATTAATTAATAGACAACTTAATTCTTATTCACTTTCTTAGTATTATTCTTATATCTTTTGTTGCATTTGTTTTTGGCAATAACCTTTTAATATTACTGTTAAAAAATTGTTTTCAGTCAGTTTTTAAATAATTTAAACATGTTTTTCAACAATATGTTTTCCTACATACACACAAAAGATGTGTAACGTGCTAAAATGCATTATGCATGCATGAGAAAAAAAAATAATCTTCCAATGTTTTGCTGCGATATTAACAAAGGCTCAAATTAATAAGTTAACTTTAACTGACAAACTAAATCTAGGGAAATATATTTCTTAATGTATTTATGAAATGAAGTAAATAGGAAACATGATATTTTTTTAGAAAAATGCAAGAAAAGAGTGTCTGTAGTTTAAAATACCCTTCATTTATTCAATTGTTACAGATGGCTCAATGCCCTAGAAGTTTTCTTTGTCCCATTAATGTTTTTCATTACAATATGCTCTTAACTGATATATATGCATAAACTGTTGTTTTAAGATTTGAAATGAAAATGTTAGTTTTTATTAATAAAAATACCTTTTAATATTTTTATTTGTTGAAAAAATTTGTAAACCTTATGATGTTTTTGACCTCTAAATATTAATGTGTAATCTGAATTTGATCATTGCAAAATCAAGCATATCTAAATGAAGTATATATATTCCAAAAGCTGTGTGTGTGAAATACAGCCTTTCAAAAAAATCATGCAAGTATTTAAAACTATCAATTTTATTATTAATTAATGTGTTTGCTTATATGGCTGATTTGTCAGGAAATTAGTTGTATTTAATTTCAATTATGTCCCAAATTTGGCACTGTTGGTCAAATGATGTAGCCTGCAGAGAATCAATTCACTTATATTTATCTTAATAATTGTAACAGATTTTTTTAAAATGGATCAAAAGTGATAAATCTTGTGCTTCCTTCTTTTTCTGACAGTAAAATAATTTTAATGGCATGAAAATATATATTAAATGAAAAAAAATGTTTACCTCACATCAAATGATACTTATATGTTATAAAAGAACTGATTAAAAATGTATTTTTATGATTATTTAAGGTGTTTTTTTAAATTTAAAATCTAAGAAATATTTAAAGATTTATATCAATATATGTTTTGCTACCTGAAGTATACAAAAAAGATTGGCACAATTTTTTTTTTAAATCATTATTTTTCTTAATTATATTAACCATTTTAAAAGCATTACTCAAAAATAAGTAAATATTAAAAATGATATTGCCTTATCAAAAAGATTCTTTATTTTTAATAATTACTTCCGTATTATGTAATTAAATCTATATGTGCTGCACTAATATGAATGCTGTGGCATTAAATAAGACATAACTTCTGCATGCATGCATGCTAATAAATAACAGAAATATGACTTAATTTTAGAAAATATATTCTCATAAACACATCTACAGATAATTGTCTAGTAAAAATGTTTTATTAATAACATAAAATTTTAATAAAATTACAAAGTAAGAGACTACATACATATATATGTATAAGCTCATTACTTTATTATTTCTTTCAGCACTCTGGATGAAAAACCCCATTAAATGATATAGAACATCATAATAACATTTTTTGTGTATGGCAAAAGCAGTGGTAAGGATAAAAATTAAAATAATCTTATTTGAATTGTATACTATTTTTGATGAGAATTTTTTGAAGTATGCAAGTATACATTTATTTGGGAATTCTGTAAATGAATGGTTTTAGAAATTTGATGGCAAAAATGTGAACAAATTATTTATTTTTCAACTATCGCATATCTTATTTCTCAAAACAACAATCTGAGACAAAATAAATATGTTAATGGTCCAGTAGCCATAACAGTATACAAAATAATTATAAATAAAAAAAATTTGCTGTAATTTTTTAAATTCTTAATCAAGCTCTTTAACAAATCCGGTAAAAATTGCATGGCATCAAAATTATAAAAGGGGAAAAATATTGTAAGGCTGAGAATTGTGTATGGAACTAGTTTCAGGATTTAAAATTCTTGAAATCGTAGTTTTATTCATTTCTTGAAATTTTTCCCACACACACATGTATAATGTATATTTCCCAGACATGTATAAAAATAGAGATATAAAATTATTTCCTTGTTTTGAAGTAATTATAGATATGAACAATTATTTTCACTTGACATGACAAAAGTTCACTGTTAGATACAGAATTATTGATATTCACCTTGTGTCATTTTGAAATTAATACTATGACAACTTATTTCCTGAAATCGAAATGAGGGTAGTTGAAGATGCCTCGTGCAAAGAAGGAAACATTGATATCAGTTTGTCTTTCTTTTATATGACATTTTTTAAATAGGCCAACATTTCTAGAAAGAAAAACTTTTTTTTGTAAGGTCTTGTCATATGAACCTTGTTTAATTTTTTGCTATAAAGAATGTGAAAAATTTATGAAAAAGTTAATCATTTAATTGATACTGATAGTTTGATGTCAGCTAATTACGTATTTCATTTTTTTTGTTACATGCCTGTTAAAATTTTTGAATATTGATTCCAAAAAGATGGATGGATTGTGTGGTTTAGTGGCGCAAGAGCCATAGCTGGCCATACTGAGCCAAACATATGGTTTAATTATAAAATACTCATCCTATATCAAAGTATGTAAACGTGGAAATTATTTGATAAAATTACATTGTAATGTCTCTCAACATTAAAAACAAGAAGTAAGAAATGACAATAAAAAGAAATATTAAATAAGATGGTAAAACCCAATTGCTTTTAAAAATTTTAAAAGATTTCTGTGGGGACGTTCCCCCACAAGCATTTGCATGTCTATAACTGAAGCATAAAAATATTTTAAACGATGATGTTTAAAATCGGGACATTCAACCAAAAGGTGATGGACCGATAAAATTACTTGACAATTGAAGCAGAATGGTTTTTGATCGCCGAATAAAAGATGCTTATGTGTAAAACGTGTGTGACCAATGCGGAGTCTAGATAATTTAACGTCTAGCTCCCGAACCGGTAAACACGGCCAAAAAGAAATTAATGGTTTTATCACATGAAGTTTGTTATTTATTTGATCATTCCATGACTCCTGCCAAAGTGAGTAAAAATAACGTTGTATTACATTTTTCGCATCACTGAAAGGGATTTCTCTCTCTAAAAGCAAAGATGCACTTTTTGCAGCATTATCTGCGAGCTCATTGCCAGCGATTCCGACATGACTCGGAATCCAGCAAAAAAGTATCTCAAATCCCCTGTTTTCGAGATTATTTAGAAGACCCAGGATTTCCAGGGCAACTGGATGGATCTGATTTTGAATATTGGAAAGTCTTTTCAATGAGCTCATACTGTCAGTATAGATACAAAATTTTCGTTCAGAAGAGATGGAAATCCTCTGAAGAGCATAAAAAAATGCTATTAATTCAGCAGATAGAACTGATAGAGATGTGTCTAGACGGTAACTGAATGTATCGGTATCAAAAACAATACCGCAACCAACATGACCGTCTGACTTTGAGCCATCTGTAAAAACTTTTAAGTAATCTAGATACTGACAGCGATGAAAATTAAAAAGATTCTTGTAAACAATAGGGGCAGTATTCTTCTTCTCAAAACTAGAGAAGGGATTTAGAAAGGAAAACTGATGAATATTCCAAGGAGGAAAGATGAATGGATCAGAAGTGTGTATCACCTTATCATGGAGCTCAGTATTATGAAGGAGAGATTTAGCTCTCTCGCAAAATGGCAGAATGTGGGAAGGTCGAGCATTATGAAGTCTCCGAAGACTAACCGGAAATGTCATAGAGGACAACGAGTGCTTCGGAATAGACATACCCCGAAGGTAGTACAGGGCAGCTACTTTTTTACGTCGTAACTCAAGTGGTAATTGATGGCAAACATAAAGACTATGCACTGGTGAGGTTCGAAATGCCCCAGAGCAAATTCTCAAAGCAGAATGGTGTACGGTGTCAAGTCTACGTAAGACCGTAGAACGTGCAGAGCCGTATACCATACATCCGTAATCTATACGGGATAAAATAACTGCTTCATAAATTCGGAGCAAGGAAATGCGATCTGCTCCCCAAGTGGTTCGGGAAAGTACCTTAAGAATGTTTAATGATCTGTCACACTTCTTCCGAAGATGTAGGATATGCAGAAGGAAAGTGAGCTTACGGTCAAAAATTATTCCCAGAAATTTTATTTCATTGACCACAGGTATTTCAACATTTTCAATATTTATTGAAGGATCCAAATGAATGGCTCGTTTTCTGCAGAAATGAATGCATTGACTTTTCTCCGGTGAAATGGTATGCCCGTTTTCATCGCACCATTCCACCAGTTTCTTAACGGCAACCTGCAGTTGGCGCTCTATTAAACTCCCCTGGCAGGATATCTGAAGATCGTCAACATATAACGTAGCTTGAACAGATGAGGGTAAAACATTCAGAATTTGGCTGAAATGACAGAAAAAGTGTAACACTGAGGATACTTCCCTGTGGAACACCCTAAGCTTGGATAAAAGGATCGGAATACAAATTACCAACCCGAACACGAAATGTGCGCAACGATAAAAAGTTTTTTAAAAACATGGTAAATTCCCTTTAAATCCAAAATTTACAAGAGTAAAAAGAGTTCCAAACCGCCAGGTACGATCATAGGCCTTTTCTATGTCGAAGAAGATCGAGACAAGATGATTTCGACGGACAAATGCATTGCGAATTTGCGTTTCAAGTAATACAATATTGTCAAATGTCGACCGTCCTTTTCGAAAACCACTCTGCATCAACGGGATGCATTCTTTCCTTTCCAGTTCAAAAACAAAACGGGCATTAACCATGCGCTCAAGTGTCTTGCATAAACAACTTGTGAGTGCATTAGGTCTATAGTGCAGAGGGTTAGAGGATTCCTTGCCGGGTTTGAGGATCGGAATCACAATTGCCTCATGCCATTGTGAAGGGAACTTCTGCTCCGTCCAAATACGATTAAATAGAATTAATAGATTGGAAAGAGAAGTAGGCGACAAATGACGAAGCATGTTATATGTGATTCCGTCAGGACCAGGTCTAGTATCATTAGTCTTTGATAAAGCCGTTAATAGTTCGTGCATTTTAAATTCAGAATTGTATGAATAAGAATCTCGAGTAGAAAAATAAAATGCTTTTTGTTGTGCGCGGTTCCGAATTTCTAGAAATGAAGGCTTATAAGAATCAGCAGATGATACCTTTGCAAATGTATAACCGAGAGCATTGGCGACGTCTAATGGGGAAGAAAGCCTTCCATTTTCTGTCTCCAGAACAGGAATAGAAAACTCTTTGTATATCCCATTTGCCGCCTTTACCTTCTTCCAAAGTATTTTTGAAGGAGTAAAGGCTGTGATGGAAGAGATGAAATTCATCCAACTTTCTCTCTGAGTTATCCTACAGATACGACGTGCATTAGCTCTAGCACGCTTAAAAGCAATTAAATTATCTAGCGTGGGATATCTCCGGAAAATATTCCACCGCTTTTTTTGTTCCCGGTGACCATCGTGGCAAGCTGCATTCCACCACGGTCTCGGGAATTTCCTTAGACGTGAGGAGCTTTTAGGGATGGTATTGTTTGCAGCGTCAATTAAGCAGTCAATTACATTTTGTACTGCCGCAGTAATATCAGTCGTTCTGACCATATTTTCCGAAATTATTGCTTGTTGCATGAAAACAATCCAGTCTGCTTGCTTGAATAGAAAACGTGGGCGACAAGAAGTTGCCCGACCTCTATCAGCATAGGAGACCATTAAGGGGAAGTGATCACTATCATAGAGGTCATTCCCAACAGTGAAACTGAGTAACGGAAATAGATCGGGTGAGCAAATAGCCAGATCTAAACTGTGAAATGTACGCGTGGGCTCATGGAAATAGGTTTTCTCGTCATTATTGAGCAAACAGAGAGAGTTATCCGTGATAAATTGTTCAATCTGTTGCCCACGAGAATTTGTGCTTTCCGAGCCCCACAAAATGCTATGAGCATTAAAATCGCCAAGAAGCAAGAAAGGTTTGGGTAGTTGGTCCACTAAACTATTAAGTTCATGTTGGTTAATGACAGAGTGAGGTGGCAAATAGATGCTACAAACTGTGACAAGAGTTCGTATATGGACTTGAATAGCCACAGCTTGTAAAGAAGTTTGTAAATTCAACTGAGAACTCGGGTAGAGGTTGGACGTTAAGATGCAAACACCACCAGAAGGATTATTTCCAGTATTAGCATCTTTCCGAGAACAATTATAGCCACGAAATTTTAATGCAATCTCATTTTTCAGGAATGTTTCCTGTAAAGCAAAACAAGCAGGATGGAGCTGATTAATAATCTGCTTAATGCTAACAACTTTAGACCGAAGACCACGACAGTTCCAAGATAAAAATGTACCCATTAAGTGATCGAAGTACTGAGTTTATTTGGGAAAGTGTTATGAAGAGTTGGTGAAACATCGCAACTCATGTGTAATTCATCCTCCTCGTCAGACGGATGGAGGGAAATGGAATCGGGACTTTTAGGTGCGCCAAAAATAGATGTTAAGTCCTTATGGACGTGACCTTTTGTCGCAAGTCCCAAGGCGACAGATTTTTGTGCTGTAGATTTTTTTAATTTTGACCGTAAATCTTTTGGAGAGAGTCCCCGTTTTGAAAGCTTTAGTTTAAGTGATCTCTGAGAATTAGAGTTTGATTTGGATTGAACTGGTTTGGTAGTTTCAGGTGCACTAGATGCTGTATTTTCTACATCAGAATCGGAAGACTTTTCAATAATTGAAAATTTTGGGCTAATTTTCACACAATTTTTACATTTACAGTTACAGTTAACACAGAAGGGAGTTTTTGTAACTGAAGCATAACTCACATCGGGTTTGGGTGTTTGTGCCAATAATTTTTTTCTTGCTTCAGGATATGTAATAGATTCTTTGAATTTAAGGGAAGTGATTTGCTTTTCAAGTTTCCAGCGTTCGCAGGCTCGAGAAAACGATGCATGACTACCTCCGCAGTTCACGCATTTTTCGGAGGCGTTACAATGTTCACTATCGTTGTCTTTTCCCGCACAGCGGGCGCATGTTAGTGTCCCGCGGCAATTAGTCTTCGAATGACCGAAACGCTGGCAGTTGAAGTATCTCAAAGGATTGGGGATATATTGTGGGACCGGTAATTTAATGTATCCAGCATATATGAATTCTGGTATTGTTGGTCTATGAAACGTAAGGATATAATGCTTTGTGGGAAGAAGTTGTCCATCCCGCCTAATGGTAATTTGGCGTACATGGGTGACACCTTGAGGTTTCAGTTCAGAAGTGATCTCTTCAAGGGGAACGTTGAACAATTCACCACATGTTATTACACCCTTAAAAAAGTTTAAAGAAGTATGAGAGGCAACGGTGACCGGGATGTTAGCTAAAGCTTTTATTTTCATTACTTGCTGTGCTTGATTTTTGGTAGAGACTTCAATTAGCAAGTCCCCAGAACGCATTTTACGAGTGGCAGCGACTTCACCAATTGTAGCAGAGATAGATTTCTGTACAAGAAAAGGCGATACAGAATTAAAAGTTTCATTCTTAACACTAGTTCGTTTGATTATAAAAAAACGGTCAAATTGTGGAAGGTTAGAATTGAGATTAGGTATTTTGTAATGCCCACTGAAGGGAGTTTTTGATTTAGGCCCCATACGATATGAATAGGGTTTCAGGCCCGACGCCACCGCCCACCACGGAGCCCACAAGGGAAGGCAATTACTGGCTTTGGTCATCTCCAGCCTCAGCATCCACCATGGTGCTGATCGGTACCTATACGCTGGGAGTTACCCCCGGGGACAGTGACCACCCTTAACGCCAAGCCCAAGGAGTAACCCCTTCGCTTGATCCCTAGCAAACTAACCACTCAGGTGGCCAGAAACCAGCCGATTGATGCACCGGGGACCACAGTGCACCACCCGTCTAATGGGTCGCCACGCACGGCAAACACGTGGGGGTATTTGCTGTCCATGAGAAGCAGGAAGCAAACAGATTGGCGACAGCTTCTCATGGAGAGCTCCCTCGCCTACCCTCGAGGAAAAGAAAAACGACAGCCAAAAGCAGATGGTGGAGGGGAGATTAAACTGAAAGGGAGTAAAGATCCCTGGGTACCTTGGGATTGGGACACCCGTACCCACCTAAAGAAGGTGAGGCCCTGAGGGGTCCAAAAAGATACTTCACCAAAATATGAGCCCTGGCCGCCCGATATCGCCCCATTCGATAATGAATGAAAATGTTTAATGTTAGTTACAAAACAAGAATTGAAATAATACATATAATTATAAGTATAATCAAAAATATTAATTAATTTAAAAATAAATTAAGTAAATTAGTATTAAAATTCTTAATTAAAATAATAAATTATGTGATTTAACATAATTAAAATATTTAATCAAAAACATTATTAAATATTAATCATCAAAAGATATTGTTCTAAATTAATGGAGTTTTAAAAACTTTGTTTCTTGTTTATAAAGAATTTAATAGATAAAGTTTTATCAAATTAGATATTTTGGATTGAAAATCGACATTTAATTGTTTCTTTGACGATCTATACCTTTTTTTTGCAGTTTTATTCAGTAATTTTTTAAAAGAAATTATATATTCTACCTATCAAAGAATTTAATTTTTTTCATTAAATAGTTAAAATTAATTGACTAAGTTATTTTTTACTGTAATTAATCATTTAATTATAAATTAAATTGGGTATCAAAATTTATATCTCGAATTAAATCATGGAAATCTTCTCCCCGGAGTGTAAAATTTGAATTTATTCTTACATTCCAAATTATCTTTTTCAAAAGAAAAAAAAAATGTCCTCATTAAATTCACAATAATATCAACCATCCGCTTGACTCAACTACTTACTTAAACTCGCCTTTTTAGGATTTTTTTCTTCTGTTCTTAAAATATCAGTCTTGTCTATTTAAGACCATTTTTTACTTTTTATAAATATTTATACTAACCCTCAATCCTCGAATGTGGACAACTCCGTCACCTACAATAACGAAATTTTTATACGACCCCTAAAACATAGATGGCCACGCCTCCCCTACGATGATTGACGCGGAACATTTTGTCACCGGTCTCAAAAGCTTTCCTACCAGGAGGAGGGTCCATAACCAAACACACACGGGACAAAAATTCACAAAAATGCAGCTTAGAAAAATTAATATTTTCCAATTAATTAAAGATTTAGAAGCAAAGGCCGCCCCCAAGCATAGTGGTAAGTGTCTCCAAACTAACCACTCAATAACCCAGCCGCATATCAATTAATCGATTAAAAAACTTCAACTATAATATCCTAAACACGCCCTCATACCGCCCCTCACTTCCGAATTAGACACCAAGTTAATGAATTAAGATATCAATAACCCAAAGTATTCAATAACACGAATACCACCCAACCCAAACACCCCCCAACCAACAGTGCCAGGTAGGCTAAACCAAAATCCAACGTCAGCACGCCAAATTCCGAAGAGAACAAAACAGTTCTAGAGCGACCACAAGCAGTCCTTAAACAACGACCCCAAAGCATAGGGGTAGGTGACGATGAACCGACAAGATAATTCAGCCAAAATCACACATAGCAACAAATGAAGAAACAAATTGCAGATCTATAGTGCGCACGAGCCCCAGCCACTTTTTCTGTACCACTCACTTTTAGTGTTAATATCGTATTGTATTTTAATATTGTTTTAGTGTTAACATTGTATTTCCTAAGCATAGAAAACTAACAATACAAATTAGCTGTTCAAATCGGATAACGTCAGGAAAATCTCAACCGTAGTCTATAGGGACGAAAAAAGGATTTCCAATGGAATCTACATACAACCAGTCAGGAACTCTCTCCAAAAGTGAGCGAAGTAATCTCACTGATTGAAAGAGGAGACCAGAAAGCTATCCTCCTCCTCAACAATATCCAACTCATCATCGGTAGTCTCCCTGGCTTCCACTGACACCCAGGCTGATCTGGAAGCACCAATGTCTGAGCTCCTACGCAAACTGCGGGAGATAATCAATTTAGGGCCTATTTAAGGACGGACATAACCAACAAGGCGAACCGCCTTCTCGACACCCTCCAACAAAAGATCAACATCCTCGAGGAGAAAAGACCTCCACCATCCATCACCAAAACCGAAGGAATCGATAAGGGGACCAATACCTCAACAGAGCGACAACCCAAAACATTAATCCAATCAGGGAAACAAGAAACCTACGCTTTAAACACGGGAAAAACTCAAAAGAGAAAACGAAGGCATTGCTCCTTTACCTATAGGAAAAAAATTGAGAACCCAAATCAAATAACCAACCAACTAAAGAAGGAAGTGGAAAACCCAAATATCAAAATCGAAGACGTCAGAACCACCAGGAACGGGATAGCTGACATTTGTGAAGATTCTGACGACATAAAACATCTAGAGACCGCCATCCAGAACACTTCCGCAATAAAAGAATCAATAAAAACTAAAACCCCTGCCAAACGCCACCCAAGTATTATAATTTACAACCTCCCTGAAGAGACCACCATCGAGGAAGTAAACCAGACCCTACGGATGAGAGCTGGAGTCAAGGAAGAGCTCAAAATCCGCTTCAAACTAAGCGGAAGGCAAGAAGGGACAGCACACTGGGTGTTGGAGGCACCCAGTGACAGCTTCCACTTGCTCAATAAACAAGGGAAAATTCTCATTCACTGTTCAATGCACCAAGTTCGATCATTTTTCCACATCAAAAGATTTAACAAATGCCAGGGCTTTCGCCAACTGACAAAGGACTGCCCTAACAACAAACCTTTCTGCGGCAGCTGTGCTGGCCACCACCCCACCAGGAAATGCAGATCACCACAAGTAGTCTGCATCAATTGTGCTACGCACAATAAAATCCATGGTACTAGGTACCCCACAGATCACCTCACTGACAACCAGAGCTACTCCTGCTGCAAGGGAGAGGCAGTTCTCTACAGGAAAACGAGACTACTGATGGATCTCGCCAAACAAATTCCTACATCAAACCAAACAGGCAACCAGCCAAATCTTACCCTCAGAATACTCGAAATCAACTTGGAGATCAGAAATCGCAAACTCAGCTCTGATAGACACCGTAGCCAAACTCCACCCAATAGTCATCCTGGTCAAGAAACCATACATCCTAGATGGGAAAATTGCGGGAATCCCGAGGTCTTGGAACATGTTCACCTCCAAGAACAACAAAGCTGGAATTACCACCCTCCCCACCTGCTCGAAACCACTTCTCCTGTCCTCCTCAGAAAATAGCACAACAGTAAAAATTCAAACGAGCAAAGGCCCACTAAATCTAACCTCCACCTATTCCTCACCAAACGCCAACATACAAGAGGCCATAAATGAAGTAGATAAATTAATATCAAACATAAAGGATGAAAAATGGTAATAGCGGCGGACTGAAACGTCCACAATAGACTCTGGGGGCACCCCAACGAGGATAATAGAGGCTCTTCATTTGAGGATTTTATCTTAGCAAGAGAACTCTTTATCCAAAACGACCCAAGCTCTCCTCCCACCTTCGAGCGCAACTTCTCAAAAGGCTGGCCAGATCTTACTCTCACCAAAGGAGCAGACGTGTCCAACACTACCAAGTGGTCGGTCCTGGAGCACTACTTCCACAGCGACCACAAGTATATCCAAATCGACTTAATCGAGCAGCAAAGCGAATACAGGTATGCGCGCTTCAAAACAGCCTACGGGGGACATAGGAAAATGCTGAACCGCCTAAATGGAAAAATACCTCAAATAGAAATAAAAATCAAAGAGAGCCACACCAAAAAAGATCTAGAAGAAGCCACAATAGCCCTCCAAAAATCAAATTAGAAGAAAACCGAATCGCATCTTTCAACCGAATCGAAAAAGAACATGAAGCAATACTTGAACCAAAAGACATTATTTTAGATGATATCCTCATGGATCCAGTTTTTTTGCTGGCCGATGTGAATTCAGACAATATAATTTTAATTTTTGCCAGCTTTAAAGGAAGAAACACGATGAATAATTTCTTCATGGATGGTATTTTCAAAAGTTGCTGCATGCAATTTTGCCAAATCTACATCATTCATGCAGCTTTGACAAAAAAAATCAGGAAGTTCGAACAACTGTGACAAGTCTTTTCTCTGCTTTCTAGGAAGAAAGGTGAAACTTATCTAAACCTCTTTACAGTTTTAAAGGATGCAGGCTGGAATCCTCATTCCATTGCTATAGATTTTGAAAGAAATAGAGAGCCTTTTTCCGTTGGTGAAAGTATCAGGATGCAACTTTCACCTTAATCAGTGTTTATGGAGACAAGTTAGTCTTGGATTAGTCCAAGAATATCAAGAGAATGCGAGATTCGCATTCATGTTCGCAATTTTAGCACATCTACCATAAGACGATATTGAAGATGGTTGGCTATGTATCCAACTACCCATTTCAACCAAAATTTGAACAAGTTTATGGTTGTTTAGTTAAAAAATGATTGGATAACGCAATTTTATAATCAGGTATGTGGAATTGCTATAAGCAGCAGTATCGGACAAATAATGCAATAGAAAGCTGGCACAAGCTTCAGACAATTCTTAATAAACCATATCTAAAATATAAAATTCTTGTTATGGCGTTAAACGACGAGGCAAAGTTAAGCGATTTTTAATTAGCCGAACAGAAATTAATTTAGAAGGAAAAAACGAAATAAATTGCATATAAAATTACTTCAAAGAATTTCTAGAATCATTAATGAATATGATGAAAAAAAGATATGAGAAAAGTTATTGTCAACAAGTTATACAAGTTATTGTCAACTGTTAAATTCAAAAAAGGCAAGAGAGATGGAGAACACATTGCAAGATCAACTGAATGAAATGTACGTATGGGTAAATGAAAATGTGTTTTTTCATCAGAATTTAAGACATAAATTATGATCTGAAAGAAATATTTCAATATGTAGACCACGGGAATTGTTATCAGAACTACCCCATATTGGACTATGGCCGTTAAGATTGCCAACAATTATAAAAGGACGTGAGAGTTGATAAATCAAATTATTAAGATCTATTTGACTGACATTTTCATTTGGAGGTAAGTAAATGTTGCAAACTGTAATTAAGGATTGTGTCTGAATACGTATAGCCACAGCCTGAAAGTTGGTATTAAGGGTTAGGGGCATGGAAGGGATGTCAGTTGCATTCATGATCAGGAAAGAGCCTGCTTTTTTCCAAGCTCACAGAGGAACTTGCAATTTTTTAACCTTAAGATGGAACTTGTTGTTTTTTTTTTTTTTTAATCTTAAGAAGAAGCCGGTTTTCTTTTCAAGCTCAAGAAGGAAGAAACCTTTTCTTATTTTATTGAGCACAGGAAGGAAGTTTCTTTTTTTATTGTGCTCAATAATAAGCCTGTTCTTTTTTCTTTTTACTGATCTCAAATAGATTTTTTTATTGTGCTAATGAGAGAGCCAGTTCTTATTTTATAGTGGTCAAGGAGCCAATTCTTATTTAATTTAATTTATTGTTCAAATAATATCTGTTATACTAAAGAGTAACATTCAATGAATCTGATTGACCAGACGAGATCTATAATGAAATGTAGAGGATTCTTATTTTTATAGAATTCTGCAATAGAACCCAATTTTCCTTTAGTATTTAGGTTCAAGTAAAATCTATTTTTTCATAACTCCCGTGGTACAGTTTTGAAGAAACATATCTTAGTTTAAAAAGCAAGTACAATTTGACAATCAAGTGAAATTTTTAATTTTAAGTTATTGCTTGAATGATTTAGAAGTTTCCTGTACCATGTAGAAATAGGTGTGACTTTTAAAATTTGAAATGTAATTTTTAATTTCATTCCTAAACGAATAATGAAGTTAAGGTTTACTTATTTTGGAAATCGGGTGAAAATTATTCCTTTTGATAGAAATTATTTTTCCCATTTAAATTGGAGGCTCATTTTGGGCAATCATTTCAACTGATGGCGGTTATTAAACTGCCCTTTGAACTGTCGTATCAAGTGAAGACGAATTTTGAACTATCATTACAACTGGTGGCGGATTTTGAACTATCATTACAACTATTGGCAGATTTTGAACTAACTGGTGGCGGATATTGAACTATCATTACAACTCTGGTGACGAATTTTGAAATATCATTACAACTGGTGACGAATTTTGAACTATTACAACTGGTGGAGGATTTTGAACTATTACAACTGGTGGTGGATTTTGAACTATCATTACATTAAATTATTTTTTGATGGTGGAATTTGAAATATCATTCAACTGGTGGCAGTTATTGAACTGTCGTATCAAGTGAAGACGAATTTTTAACTATCATTACAATTGGTGACGTATTTTGAATTATCATTACAACTGGTGGCGGATTTTGAACTGTCATTACAACTGGTGGTGGATTTTGAACTGTCATTACAACTGTTGGCAGATTTTGAACTAAAAACTGGTGGTGGATTTTGAGCTATCAAATGGTTTGGGATTTCGAACTATCATTACAACTGGTAATGGATTTTGAACCATCATTACAACTGGTAA
>JAPMOQ010013697.1:0-21487 GCA_026543055.1 Argiope trifasciata
CCTTTTCCAAAACAGTTTATCTTTTACAGGAAAAGGAAGACCTGACCTATCATCCAGGGTCACATACTTTTCAGTTTAAATTTATCTTTAACTTCAGTTTAATTTTCATAAAAATCCTCCACCGTTAACGTGATATCTCCAAAACTAATTGAGGTATTTACATAAAAAATTTTCACCGTGTATTCGAAATAGTATGGACAATGACATGAACCAAAAGCTTTATTGTTGATGAACCAGTTTTTTTCTTTTATTAGTATTTCTAGAAAAATTAAGTTGCGAATTTATGAAAAAATGCATATATAAGTATATTTTTCCCCAATAACTTCTTTACGTCTAAAAGTTTGTTATCATTATTTATATCATTATTTGTTCATCATTATACTCTATAAATTGTGTGCAAAGAAAGATAGGATTTCTGCACTTCAGTTTTGTATAGAGTGTTAACCGTTTTGGTTCAATTTTATTAAAATGCACTACACATTTTACTATTTCTCAAAATTTTCAAATATTTATTAGTGTTTACTGTATTTTGTATTGTAATTGACAGTATATCTAATAACTATAGTTTTAAATGGTTTTTAAAAAATCAATTTTTTTTTCTTCGAACGTAGTCGGATACCTTAAAGATTTCTTCCTAAATGCAGGCATCAAGGATTTAAAATGATCTCTTCACATTTAGTTCTTCATAAGTAAAATGAATTGCACTGATGATGATATTGTCGTGTCCGTGTTTCCAAGGAAAGGGGGTGCAGTAGCTTCTGAGAGTAAAGACCCCTGAGCACCCAGAGGGCAGAAGTCTGACTTCTAGCTCGAATGAAGGTGACACACTCATTCACTTGCACAACCCCTTTTTACAGGGGGGCTCATTCACGCATCTCACAGATAGAACAACCATGCCCGAACCGTAACGCCCAGATAATGTATTAGTATACTTATGCCAGATAATGTAATAGATTATACCAGATAAGGAATTATACTTATGATACATCCAAAATTAATAGGGGAATTTACATAAAAAATTTTAGCGTGTATTCGAAATAATATTGGCAATGAAATGAACCAATAGTGTTATTGTTGATGAAATGTTTTTTTTTTTTCATTTATAGTTGCTTTTAAAAAATTAAATTGCGAATTTATGGAAAAAATGCGCACATGCGTTTATTTTTACCCATCTCTTCTTTGTATCAACATTTTTCTTAAATTTTTGCTCATTTCATTCATCTTTATATTCTATAAATTGTGTGCAAAGAAATTGCTGCATTACCATTTTGAGTTGAGTGTCAACCGTTTTGGTTCATTTTCATTAAAATTTACAACACATTTCAAAAAAGCAAAATTCAAATGCATTTTTACTGCAATTATTTATAAAATTCCATTCAACGAAATTTCAGAATTGCATATGAATAAAATATTTTGTTCTTTGCTTTAGATGGGAAAGAAGCACCATTATGCACTTGGAAAATTTCTTCGTTCCATGTACAAGACTTATTTAACGACCAACCCCAAAGAGGTAAGCTCATATTCCGCTACTATTGGTTACTAAGAATGTTGATGTTCCGCTGCTATTGGTTACTAAGAACGTTGTATGTTCCGCTACTATTGGTTACTAAGAATGTTCTGTGTTCCGCCACTATTGGTTACTAAGAGCGTTGTGTGTTCCACTACTATTGATTACTACGAATGTTGTGTGTTCCGCCACTATTGGTTACTAAGAGCGTTGTGTGTTCCGCTACTATTGGCTGATAAGAATGTTGTGTGTTCCGCCACTATTGGCTGATAAGAATATTGTAGCGGCATTAAAATGACTTATTTAAAGCTCGGAATTTTTAATTGCCAATCACTTTTAAATGTTGATGTGGCAGGTTTATTTTATTAGAACAATTACGTTTGTATCAAAAATGACAAAGGCTTTAGCATTAGATATTAAAATGAATATTTAATTAAATATTTAAAACGAATAACTCCAAATATTTCAAGTGAACGATGAGATTTCAGTCAAAATATTTCATATTAAGCTATAATAAGTAGTAACGGATTTCCACATGGGCGATGGTGGCTGTCGCCTCGTGTTTCGAGATGTATATGGACTTCAAAATCAATTTAAATTTATACCATAGTGCTTAACCGAAGGTAAATTCAATTGTTTAAGTCTCCCCTTTGGTATGATTCACATAATTTTTCACCTTTTTCTTTTTCCTTCTTCTTTTTCCTTTTTCTTTTTTAAAGACAATGTGTTCATCCATCGATAAAAGTGTTGATGAAACAGTAGAGTGTTAAGTAAAATTCTTGCGGAATCAAAACGCTACGTCTACAAATTATTTTCTTAAACTTTATAAGTTCAGAATACTTTCTCATCACCCTCTCTTTCCTATAGACGCAGTACAGTGAAACCTCGTTACAACAATATTTTAGGGACCAAATAAATATATTGTTGTAGAGAGGCATATTGTTAGATCGAGGGCCCACATATTTTGAGCATTTAATAAGAGTTTATTATTATTATTAGTTTAAGGTGCATAACATACTATTTTTAAGTTTATATTTAGAAGAAATTAATTTGTAAAATACTAATAATAGTGGTTTAAATACTAAAAAAATAAATAAATAAGATAAATTCAGTAAATAAGCACAGAAATATTCACATACCTGAAAACACTTTTTATTGAAAATAATCAATATTTTTGTTTGTTTATTCATTTTTTTAACTGTTAAGTTCACCAATACTGTATGCATTGAGTCTAGTGCACGAAAATGTTCTTCGTTTGTTGACGGAAGGCTTGAAAAAAATGTCCGTAGAGAATTCACAGATTGAAGAGCTTCCTGGGATGACAATAAGGACTGCGATGAACCTGTATTATCATCATCATCAATATCATCATCATCTTCATCATTGTTTCCTATCTCATCAGTAATTTCAGAGAGAATATCTTCATCAGTAACTCCTGCGAAAACCATAAGATCATCATCTGCTGTTAAATAGTCTTCTATACTAATTCCAAACTTTTTACCGCTTGTTTCTTCAAGTTGGGATACGGATTTTTTGATGTGCAAAACACATTCTTGATCATCTGAGAGATCATTGTCTATGGAATTTTCATCATTATCAGATTTCTTATCTTCCATAACACAAAGACCAGCCTTTTTCCAGCAATCCCGAATGGTTTTTTCTGTTACTTCCCACCAACTTCCACAATATCCACAATGAGTCTTAATAGACGGAAAAAATAACAAAAGAAAACGAAAAAAAAAGAGCATTTGAAAATCAAAATATTATTATAAAGGGAGAAAATAATACTGAAATTTAGATTGAAAAAATCGTTTTACAGAGGTTTATTGTTCTAGAGAATATCGCAATATTGAGGGGAGATTAACATTTGTTTATATGCAAAATCACCGGGACCACAAAACATTATTGTAGTAGAGGGAGTTATTGTTGTATCGGGTATCGTTGTAGCGAGAGTTTACTGTATAGCATATTTGACAGGGTTTGGATGAATAATCTTGATATTAAAATGGAACTGTTTCCTCGAAATCATGAAGAATAAAAATCGCTAAGGAACTCAATGACTGCTGCTTTAAATTATATGCATATAATAAAATACACGATTCATTGAACTAGAAACAGTAAAAATTGACTTAGTACATAAAATGAATAGATAAAAGACATAATAACAGTACAAATAAAAATTATAAATGTCTTAGTAATTTCCTTTCAATACATAACAAGATAAATATTAGGATAAAGTAAAACTGAACTAAGTTTACCTTGCTACTTTTTTGTCAATAGAATCTACTGTGCAAGGGTCACAAAATATTTCAGCGCCTGTGGCCTCGTATAACCGAAAAACGCCACTAATAATAAAACACTTCCACAAAATATTTTTTCAAAATCTCATCTCGGCAAGCAATTTATATCATCGACACGTCAGTTAAAACCGAAAAGTAGAGATCCAAACCTTGCAAGAATATTTATCTGAAAACTCGAACACAAAAATAATTTACAAAATAAGATTATTGTTACAAACCTGTAATTTTGATTACCAAAAAAATTACAGGAATAATCTCTTCATAAGAAAGAGTTATTTACAGTCATCTGTATTGGGTGCTGCTGGATCAGTGATTCCAGAGGTTACTGACGAATTTGGAGACTTTGGCGACAAAATGGATAATACTCGAAATTTCGAGAATTTAGACGATCCGTCCATTAGGAACCGAGATAAGACCTGGCTGACTAGAATCTTCTCTGCCCACCTCCTTGGAAATATAAAAGGCCGGCTGTCTCAAGCTGCGAGTAGTAGGGGATAGTCGTTATAAAGAGGAGTAGTTCGCTAATTGAGTCAAGGTGAATTGAATTGAAGTAGTGAGTTCACAGTTAAAGGGAGAAGAGACAGAGTAGCGTTTCAGCCGTCTGGAGAGACCGTAGCGCAAAGCTTCGTGGATCTCCTCTATTGTTGAATCCTGTCTGGCCACTTTTGTACTGTGGACGTTGTTACTACTTGTTGGCTACTGTCGTTTTTATGTTCTGTCGTGTGTTCGCCTTGTTTTATCCAATATCAAAATCCCTAATCATATTTCAATCAATAAATGTCAGACGTCGAAAAGGATCTTCTTTCCATGTCTCTCCCACTTCATAGTCATTACAATGTTTAATTAATCAGAGGGTTATAGTTGCTGGGGCATGAAGCGATGTTGTGTATTCTGTGTTCATCTCGGTTGTAAATATTTGTCGTCTTTGTGATGTCCTGTCTTCATGTAAATAAATGTTGTCGTCGATTTTCTACTAAATGACTGTTCATTGTGTTTTTCACATTGTACCACCACTACATGAATGAACCCCTTCTGGTAAAATTCCGTAACTTTATTGTTCCAATTAAATCGCCTGGTGGATCCATACTTGATAATTATGATACATTTGAAGTAGAGAGGGCGTTGTATGTCCACAACCGCAGTTCATGTCTAAATTTTTCCATCAACTGCAACAGTAAGTTTATTCCACAGCAGCAGCAAGGATCGCTATAATGCCCATGAAACAATGTCTATGCATATGACATATGGTATAGTAAGGAAGAAGCGTCAGAGAGCTGAACAACTTAATTGTTCGGGGACATTCGGATTTTAACGGATAATCGTGCCTCTATACAGCGCCTTTCTCATTGGACGAAAGCAGTGGACAAGAAAAGCATGAATATCTTGGACCTTATTGTCAGGCTAACCATGGAGAATATCTATACACTTTCATTGGTTCCCCTCACCTGTTGGTTTAAATGGTAATGAGATGGCGGACAACATGACCAAGACAATCTCAGCTGACATGTTTCATACAGATGAAATTCTTACTTATTTTAGAATCTCCTCCAGCAAAAAGGTGGAGTCGAGTGCTCTTTGGAGAGTACCACCTGCTCACCCCTCGGGACTTTGGTAAGAGTCCCGGTTGGTTTAGTTTAGTTATGTTAACATCCCATTGTACAGCAACGCCTGGGATATTTTTGGACAGACCTCGTGATTTTGAAACATTGTCAGATGACACCTGAGCTGGCAACCCCTTTCCACACCCGAGGGAGGACATTTGGCCCAGACGGATTTAACGGACAAGAGACCCCCTCAACCCACGGTTCTTCGGTGGAATCGAGTCTCGAGTCGGTTCCGATACCGAGACCTTACCACCAGGTCACCGTGGTCCGAGTCCCGGTTGGCATCACCGTCTGAATATCTCTAGAAAACGGAAAGTGGTTATATCTCATTTTTTTTAATGGACACACCAAATCTCTCCCCTTTCAACATGATATTTGCTGAATGTCCTCAGTGCAAGGCAGATCAAGAACCCCCCTCTCCCATCATATTCTGAATTGTTTGTATTTTACCATTTTTGAGATTTTAAGGGATCCGCTATTGTTTTTGGACTTTTTAGAGACCTTTGGTTTCTTAGAGGTGGTATAGCTGTTCTATACCACCTGGGATCAGAAACAACAACAACAATTTCGCTTTAAATTGATTTCCAGGTTGAAATTATCTTGGTAAATACTTTCAATTTTGCGATACTCAAATTTGAAACTGTCACACAGCAATTTACCCAATTAACCAGTTCTAAGGCCATGAGGTACGACTGGAGACCTTGGCGCAATGTTCAAAAATCGCCAACTCGCCAACCATGGTCTTGCACAGTATTTTTCCCAATCCAAAATGGGAATATGCCACTAAATTCCTCAATTTTTATAGGTTGTACAATTTTATCAAGAATGTCAACCATTGAAAACCGTATCTTCAAAGGCATGTCTGTGGTTTCAACTTAATAAGCCAGTAACAACCAATAGAGGGGGCGTACGTTTTTGCCGAATGGACAACATTACTGGACTTCAAAACCGAACATCGCTACCGTCACTACATGTTGTTTACATTTACAAATTAAGCCATTTTGCTATGTCCCAACTTTGAGCACCATTTTTAATGATGTGGCACTATTGAAGAAACATGTATTAACTCTCTGCATTCGGTTGTCTTCCTCTCAGGCACCATTTAATATCACGTTGCACCATTTTTTCATTTTATTTATTTATTAATTTTGATTGCCAAATATTTAAAGTATAATAAGAAGGTGAAGACTAATTTTGGGGGGAAATTCTACTGAATATAATTATACTTATTTAGTTTTCAAAGCTTTAAAGAAGTCTTTGTATTAGATGAGTTATAATGCATCGAATTATTTCTTCAAGACATTAGGGTCAATTTATTTGTTTTAAGTACATTCAAAATCCTCATATTGAAATTAAGTATATAATTTATTATGCTGTTAACATTTATAAGGATTGACATTATAATTATTATTATATTTTACCTTTATAATGATTATCATTAACATTTATAATTATTTTATAACACATTCCTAGGAAAAGTCAAATCTATTCTATTTTCAATTGCTTGTTTCATTTTTTTTATTTCATGTTCTCTTAAATAGGAACAATAATTTCGGCATTAACCCAAACATAAACCATTTTATAGGAATTAAGAAACATATACATAAAGAAACACAAGCCATTAAAGAAAAAAACACAAACCAAGAAAAAAATATAAAGAAAACATAAATCATTAAACACAAATAAAAAGAATAAAAGAAACACAAACCATTTTTAAAGAAAAACACACAATAAAGAAACACAAACCATTACAAAGGATAAAAGAAAAGAAAGACACACAAAATTTGTTTGATAAATAAATGGGAAAAATTCTGAAATTTTTTGAAAGTAATAGTTTCAAATCTGGTGCTATTTTTCATATCATTTTCAGTGCTGAAATACGTCAGATTTTCAATTCTAGTTATTCATTAGAATGTTAATGTCTTTTTTAAAAACTTTTGTGACTGCCAGGTTCTTGTGAACAGTTCTGCCGTAGAACGTTGCATCAGGGGTGCTGAAGTGACCGTGGCCGCCCTCTACGAGCCCGAAGGGATCTGGAAATTCGAAGACGATCTCCTGTGGCAGCCGATTCCCATTTACTTCCTCCCAGAAGAACAGGACAAAGTACTTTGATTTTATCAATTATCAATTTATTTGATTGAAGTTAATTTTATTTTAGTTAGGTTATATTAACGTTCCATTTTAAAGCAACGCTAAGCCCATTTTGGGACGGACCTATCGCTACTCGCAACAATACTATTCAGAAATAATTTCAATATTTCAGCTTGGCAATGGTTGCAATACGGAAGTTAGGTTCATTAAGGCTTCGATATGAAACCGATCTGTGCCAAATTGTAAAGAGAAATCGCCAAATCTTGGCAATCATCCGTCATTGTTGACCTGCCTAATTAAGTTACTGAAATGAACAAAGCCATTTGTAAAGGAAACTAAGCAAATGGTAAATTAACCATTTGAGCTGGAAATATGTACCTCGCTCCTTGAAACCCCTTCGTCTCAAACTGGAGACCGACTCGTTTTACGCATCGGCAGATAATTATCACAAAAGTGGAAAAAAACATCCGTGAGTAAAAATAAAATACTAAACCGTCAACTGAGATTGTTTGCCGGAAACCAGTTTTGGTTCCAAAATGAATTTACTTAGAAGATATAAATTTTTTTTCCCCGGATATCTATAAGGTTCCCGGATACTTAGTGTGACTTCGCTGCGAGGGTTTTGCACAAGCACCTCCACATCTGTTGCTAACGAAAATGGTTAACTTGTTACGCGCGTGCTATATATCAGATCGCTTGAGGTCGCGGTGGCCTGGTGGTAAGGTCTCGGCTTCGGAACCGGAGGGAACGAGTCTGGAGCACGTTAAATCCATTGGACCAAACGTCCTCCCGTCGGTATCATGTGTAGAGAAGGCGGGTACCAGCTCAGGTGACATCTGACTGTGGTTCAAAATGGTGAGGTCCGACTCAAAATTGCCCAAGTGTTGTTTCAAAACAGGGCATTAATATAACCAAACTAAACTTAAAAACTATCAGATCACTTAAGCATATTTGATATTCCTCTTTAAAATTAATTTGAAATAGTTTCATGCTTTGTTACTTTAGCAAATCCTTAAAGGTAACAAATTTCTCTTCGAACAATATAGCATTTTTATATCTACTAACTTCATTGATCACATTCTGTTGTGAGCTCTATAGATCCATTTAACAGCCCACCGGCATTAATTGTGTAAAAGTAATGAGAATTATTTTTCTGCAATCGGCATGCGATGCATGACATGTGCATCGCTACAATGACTCTTATTTGTATAAGATAATAAAATATTATGTATCTTATTATTTTTCACTTCTTATCAATTTTTACAACTAAAGCCGTTACTATTAACCTGGTTTCACATAGTAGGAACATGTGTTAATATAATACTAATGCAATTTTTTTCTCCTTTGGCTAATTGATGATTCTGTGTGAATTATTTAGTACCTGCTTTACCGCAATCCCTGTCCTCGAGGATTCCAGGAAGCAGCTAGATTGCTCAACTCCGAAGAAAGGCAGGAGCTTATCAGGAGACATCAGGTATTTCGACTTTTTAGAATCCATTTCTATCTTTGTTGCGTTTGAACAAAACTGATCAATTTTCTTAAAACTCGACAGAATATAAACCTTTCTTTTAAGCAAGACGCTATTTTGATGCATTGGGTTGTTCAGAAAGTAATTTCGTTTTTTTTTTTTTTTTTTTTTTTTCGACAGAGGATTTAATTGTTTTTTTTTTGGTTGTTGTTTTTTTTGCATCCAACCTCACACTTAAGCCGCATAATCATTATATGTTTTCAGAGCTGATATAGCAAGGGTTGTGAGTGAAAAAGTCCAATTGATTCTACGCACTGGTTTTTGGTTGATGCCCTTTTAAATATGGAGAGCAATAAGCAGCATCTTCGTCATATTTTACTTTTTTTACTATAGAAAAGGTAAAGATACTGTTCAAGCCTAACAAAAAAAACCTTTTTGTATGGAGAAGATGTGTTTCTAGTACGCCAGTGCCAGAACTGGTTTACAAAATTTTGATGTCGAAGATGCACCACTTTCTGGAAGGCCGGTTAAAGCTGATAAAGACACGATAAAGGCATTAGTTGATGCAAACCGACGAATAAGAACACGTGAGATCGGTGGGAGGTTAAAGTTATCAAACAGTTGTTTATGACCACTTGAAAGACCTGGGTTTAATCTCGAAGCTCAATATATGGGTTCCCCATGTTCTCACAGAGAGAATTTTGTGTCGTCGAGTTTACATCTGTGATTCGCTTCTCAAACATCATGCAAATGACCCATTTTTGAAGCGCATCATTACTTTGAACGAAAAATAGGTTGTATATAACAATCTTAAACACAAGAGACTTTGGAGCAACAAAGATTAACCGGTTCAAAGCATTTCCAAAGCTAATATCCATAAAAAAAAAAAGTGATGCTGTCTGTTTGGTGGAATTTTAAAGAAATCGTGTTTTTTGTTTTTGTTTTTTTTAAAGCTTTAACAGGATAACACAACAACTAATTCGGAAGTTTTCTGTCATCATCTGGACAGACTGAATGATACACTTCAACAAAAAAGGACAAAATTAATTAACAGAAAAAATGCAGTGTTCCACCAAGATAATGCGACATCTCATACAAGTCTGATCACTAGCCAAAAGCTTTTACAACTTGAATGATATGCAATTTCACACCCCTCATCAGATCTAGCACCTTCGGATTATTATTTGCTCTGGTCACTACAAAATATTATAAAAGGCAAAATCTTCAATGCAAATGAGAAGGTCAAGAGCCATCTCAATCAGTTTTTTCCAATAAAAAACCCAAAACTTTTATGAGTGTGGAATCATTGTACTTCCAAGAAAGATGACAAAGGGTATTGGATGAAAATGTCCAATATATAATTTAATAAAATATTTGTTTGTTATACAGTAATTGTCTTTCATTTTAACATAAAAAACGCAATTATTTTCCAAACAACGCAATAATAAAAAATTTATAAGAATTTGGAATTATTCATTTTAGTTCTCCCTCAGTGTTATTTACACTTTTTCAGTGCTATGTATTTATGGATTTTTTTAAAATTAAAGAATAATTCCATGCATACACTAAAGGTGGGTTCACACGAGGCTAGCTATTGTGCGCAAAACAAGATCACACCTACTTCCGGAAAATCACGTAATCACAACGGGATAATCATTGGTCATTGTCCCAACTGTTCACACTAGGGCAATGCCGGGACAACAGTAGAAAGGAAACGATTGCGCGCAATAGTTAGCCTCGTGCGAACCCACCTGAATTCTAAATTCTTGGCTAGAATACTTCGATAGAATAGCACTATTTTGAATTTGAATTTAAAACATGCTGGAACTAATTCGGTCGCTGAAAATTAGTAGATTTTCATGAGTAACAGAAGCATGTAAGTTCTCATACCTCGTCACAGCATGTTGCGACTATTTTAACGCTATAATTCTTATAGCGTAATAATAATCATATTTGCTATCTGTTAATTGCGCAATGCAAAAGCTCGATGGAAAAACCGTTCACGGCACTCTATTGAAAATATCGTTGACTTGTGCCTGTGAAATTAGGTGTCTAAGTGTTCAAGAGATAATTTTAAGATGAAATTAAGTTTTAATTAACAATTAAACATATTTTTAACTGAAATATGTATTTTTTCTGAAAATTTTTTAGTATATAACTTAAATAAATTTTAAAAGATTTACACTTAACTTCTAAAAGGTTATTGAAATTATTGTACATTGAATACGTAGCTGATGTGCAAGAAATTCGTTCAACAGTTTTAGCCAAATAATTAAAAGAATAGAAAAAAAAGGATTTTTTTTAGCATAAATGAATTATGAGAGTATCTTAAATTACTAAACAAAATTATTAATTTTATTTTTCAGAAAATGCTCGAAGAGGTGTCAAATTTTGTAGAAATAGATATTTCTGGAACGTTGTGTATGTTTCTTTACGATACTCTGACTATTGAGGTGAGTTCGTTTTGTTTCATCATGTTAAGTAAGTAATAAGCATTCGTAGGATATATTATTTTATAGAGTATTAACAAAATAGGTGATTAAACCTAAAAAAATTACAAATATATTAATTGTTTCAAAAAACAAACAAGTGATGAAAGTAAATTATTTGCAACATGATATGCGTACTCGTTTTAGCTTATAATCTCATCTTCACCGCCTGGCCAGGTTTTTTTTCTAATGTTATTCACCCTCTATTTTGGTCCCGGGGGGTACTTCGTAATTGTAAGTTAGAAGCTTCCGGCTTGGTAGTACCCGAAAAGACATATTTTAAAAGAAAAGTTGTGCCATTGGGGTGATATCTTAATAAGCCAGTAACAGCCGCTGCACAATAGCGTACGTTTTTGCAGAATGAATAAGTGACTGGACTTCCAACCCAAACATCGTAGGTTCGGTCCTTGGCGGAATTCAACCTACACATTGGCCAATTCCGCCAACAACCTATCCCAAAATTGGTAACCTTCAGATTATGAAAGTTCAAACTGCTGTCGTGGCGCCATCTATCAGCAGCCAACGCAACCAACACGAAATCATCAGACTCATTTGAAGCAACAGCAACTCTCTTCGCTCGCCATAACACTTGGCGGTATAAGAAATAGTTCGTCTCTACAGACTCACTGGTAGGGGAGTATTTTTGTGACAATAAGCCAATTACAATCTCCAGACAATAACGTACGCTTTTGTCAAATGGATAAGTTACTAGACTTCACATCCAAACATCTCAGGTTAGATCCGTGTTGGAATTCAACCTCCACATTGGCACAATTCCGCCAACTTCATCGCCACACCATGACCGGTGACGATCTTAGAACTCAGCCACAGTTCTTACAATCAATTAATTATTATGTTATATTCGAACAGTCTAGCAAACAGATTTTTTTTGGTAAATATCTACACTATGTATATTAAATATGTGCACCGAATTTCAAACTTCTAGCTCTTTTCATTCTACAGTTATTATGTTATATTCGAAAGCCACGCTAACAGAAATTTTTTAAACCAATTTTTCTCAAAATTTGAAAGACATTTAAAAATTTAGTGCAAAGACTATATACCAAAATTCACCTGTCTAGCTCCAAGCGTTTTAAAATTATATTTGTCTCAGACAGACGAACATTTTCCAAAAATGCGTTTTTCGAACTCAGGGTGATAGATCTCAAACTTGCACAGTCATCAAAATGTTAACTTCGGATTTTTGTGACAATTATAATATAATCTTAATTTAATATATTTTTTCTATAGTTTATAAACGAGGAAGTAAACATATAAATAGCTACATGAAGAAAGATAGATTTTTCATCAGAATTGCATACTTTTCCTATAGTTTGTAAGCGAAAAAGTAAAAATATAAATAGCTATATGAATAAAGAGATTTTTCATCAGGATTACATATCTATTTTAAACATTTGGTCCCAATAAAAAAGTTGATTCTCTATTTACGAGCATATTTGCATACATATCAACGCGTTGTCTAGAGATTATAGCTAATTTAGATAAATGAAATTCGATAGGTGATCGTCAACACATTAGAACTAAATTGTATTGCTACGAGGTTGTAATTTTGTTTCTTCGCACAAATTAGTGCCAACATAAGAAACACTAATTTACAGTCATCTGCATTGGATGCTGCGAATGCCGAGCCAAGGATCTCAGAGCTTGGCGACATATTTGACGACAAAATGGATAACACTCGAAACATCGAGAATTTTTCCCGTCCATTAGGAGACGAGATACACCCTGATTGGCCGAGAAACTTCTAGCCCCGTCTCCCAAGAAATATGAAAGGCCGGCACTCTCAATCTGCCAGTGGTGGTGAATAGCAGTCGAAGTCGCCGAGAGTATAGCGAAGCCTCTGCGGAGTACTGAATTGCTGTGTGCAGTATCCTGTCGTCGTCGACTTGTGTCATATCTCGTTGCGTGATGTAGTGAGGTAGAAGCTAAAGCGAGGAGAGAGACCGTAGATGATAATCTCTCCTGCTGAATTCTGCCTCGCCCCTTTGTGAGTCGTGAACTTTGTCACTACCGGATTTCTACTTGTGGGCTACTGTTGTTACTGTGTGCTGCTGTGTGTTCATCACGACTATAATATTAGTCGTCTTTGTGCTGTCCTGTCTTCGTGTAAATAAACGTCGTAGTTGCGTTTCTTCATTGTGTTTTCATACCATATACCCACTACACATAAACTAACCAGATAGAATTAGTGAATGTAAGTGGAATCGATGAACCCGAATAGTGAACCCTAGGTGGTAATTCTATCAGTATTTTAGGCACAATCAGTATTAAGGAAAACACCACTCCTGGTTTTCTTCATTGAAATGCAAAATTTAGGAAAGAAAAATCTGATATTCCAAATTCCCTCCAATACTCTAATTTTTCATCAGTTTCTTTGCATATTTCCAAGTTCCAGAATTTCTCTGAGATGATCCAATAAATGGCATTGAAAAGAACCGCCATCAATATCTGTCATCAGTTTTAAAAATCTCATTTTTGTCTACAGACACTTGATTTCATGTTGTTTCATTTCAGAAATCGTACAACCTTACCATCCCAACTTTGCTAGATGATTACTACGACGAGCTTGAAGAGTATTCGGAAGAAGCATTTAAGAATTTCTTTGCATCCGACCTTATACTGAGGTTGCGTATAGGTAAGTTTCTCATTTCAATCTCGAAAAGAAAAATAAGTGAATAAAATCCAAAGATTGAAATCTCTAATAAATTTTAGCCTTGTTTTAATTTGATTCTTAGAAAGTTTCTAACCAATGTAAATTTAATTGAAAGAATTAATCTAAAATAATATTTTTTACAACTTTCATATTGTTCAAACAAGATTTTTAAATTATCTATACTTATAATAAAGCTCAATGTGTGTGTGTGTGTGTGTGCGTGTGTGTGTTGGCGCTCTACAGGCCAGACCGTTGGACCTACAGCTACCAAATTTGGTACATGTATACCTTGGAGGTCGGGAATGTGCACCTCGGAGCCCTTTTTTCGAATTTTTAATTAGAATTTGAATTAATTAAAATTTAAGCGAAATTTCAACGTTTTTCCGTTATAACTTCCGAAAATATTATTGCACAAACATGATTTTTATATCAATTTAAAGATTAAAAAATTAGCTTTCTAACGGTATCAGTTTTTTTAATTTATAACGTAAGCATCTATTTTTAACGAATTTTTAAAGAAATATTTTACCCATGTTTTTATCACGTGACGGGATAAAATAAAAGAATGCCGGAAGTTCGATTAAAAAAACTATCATCGCAAAATAAATCTAAAGAAATGCAACTTTTAACACGTGACTGGATAAAATAAAATAAATATAAAATGTGATATTTTCTAAAAAAATAAATGCAAAGCAAAGGATTGTATGATCGTTTGCAATATCTAAATAATTACTTCAATAAATCTTCTTTACGTTAAACCTGATCGAATTTAGACAGGATATGCATTGGAATCCGACTTACTGGGATATTTTTATTATCGTTTGCAATATATCATTAATTCAATATTTTTTTTTCATTATAAAATGTGATAGTTTCTAAAAAAATAAATGCAAAGCTAAGGTTTCTATAAAATCTGCAAGAGCACGTCAAATTGAAAAAATTAGTTTTTTTCACCGTGTTGCCATCATTTTGACGGAAGTTCAAATTAAAAAAATAAAAAAACTATCATCGCAAATTAAAAGTTAAGAAAGGCAACTTTTAGCACGTGACTGGATAAAATAAAAATAAAATGTGACATTTTCTTTAAAAAATGCATGGCAAAGGATTCTATGATCTTTTGCAATATTTAAATCATTAATTGAATAAATTATCTTTATTTATACAGTATTAAATTTATACAGGATATGCATTCAAATTTCTTTCCAATGGCCAATTTGTAAAATATTATTAATAGGCATACATATTGTTTAATACTATTAATTTGATCTAAATGAAGTAAATAATTACATTTTATGAAGTTTGAGTTAAACAATGCATTTATGAATAATGAATTTTAGATTTCTTCATACTTTGATCGGTCACCCATATTTTACAAAATATTTTTATTAATATTTTAAATAAAAGTTGCTACATCAATCAGTCTTCTAAATCAATCATTAAAACGGACTGATTTATAAAATTAAAGAATATTATTAGGAAAACGCTTTCTTTTAGAACTTTCCGTCCATCATCTCAAAGAAAATATTAATTTCTGGCCAATCAATGCCCGTAGTTACTTCAAGGCTAATGAATATGTGATTTAATTGAAAATGTTAGAACCCATTACTCATGGCGAACCAGCTGGTCGCCACAGGCGGCTAGTATATATATATATACACTGAAGTGACAAAAGTCATGTGATAGCAATATGCAAATATACAGATGGCAGTAGTATCGCAGCGTAAAAGTATAAATGCGCAGTTCGTTTTCCAGAGCTTTCATTTGTCTTCAAGTTATTCATGTGAACAGGTTTTTCGTGATTTATGGCGGCACGACGAGAATTAACAGACTTTGAACGTGGAATATTAGTTGGAGCTAGACGCGTGGGTCATTCCATTGCGGATATCGTTAGTGAATTCAACATTCCGAGATCCACAGTATCAAGAGTGTGCCGAGAGTATGAAATTTCAGGCATCACATCCCATCATGGACAGCGCAGTGGGCGACCACCTGCACTTAACGACCAAGACCGCCGACGTCTGTGTAGAATGGTCAATGTTACTTTATATATATATATATATATATATTTTAATTCAAAACTTTTTTATGTTATAATATATATATGTTTATGGTATGTTAACAATGTTTATACTATATATATATATATATATATATAGTATAAACAATACATTTAGAAGTTTTACTACTTTAAAAAATTTAAAAAGCCCCTATTATTGGCGTAATAAATAAACTAGAATCGTATTTACATTTATTAAATTAATTCTATACATTAATTTTTCAGTTATTTTTGTTTCTAAAAACTTTATTATGGTTTTTGAGTTTTCTCTTGTATATTATGCTCCTCACGATTTTACAATTTCTGTACCAACCTCCAAATTTTTAATAAATTTTTTAAAACATTGATAGATTAGATTTAAAAAAAATACTATTTAAGTTTTTACGAATATTCATTGATGCTTAACACAGGTATTTAAATATTAATCGGAATCAGAACCTTTCATACTGATAGCTTCAACTGAGCATCGAACTATTATACTTAAGCATCTGTTCTTTTTTTTTTAAATTTTACACAAATTGAAAATAGTCGTTAAATTCTATCTTTCAAAAATTATTTTCTAGTACTTTTCTCGTTTTCTAAAACCATGTATGCAATCGACCTATTCAATGTTCTATTAAAATAGAAAATGTACTATTTCACATTAGTAGTATTCTCATCGTACATACCATTCTCATGTTATAATTTGTTACTTAATTTTTTTATCGGTAGATATTTTTCAAAATCAAAACATATATATCAGAACACAAACCTAAATGAGGATATCCGATATAAATACTAAACTGAAATTTTAATCACATTTATAAAATATTTTAACTTTCAAAAATTATTTCAAACTTTCTCTCCTACGATTACAATTCACTTCTAATTCATTATAATGCAAGAATTTCGAATAAATATTTTGTTTTCGAATAATATGCGTTTTATTACACTAATCAAACAAAAAAGTAAAGCTTTTTATGTTTTATTCGTTTTTAAAAGATTACGTAATTTATAATTACAAACAGTATGGGTTACAAAACGCATTTGTATTTTTTAGGTAATATCCCTTAGGAATAAATTCTCGGTTCAATTTGTTAATATTAATGAGATAAAGAGCTCTAAAATGACCTGACATCGAGCTTAACGCTTATGTACATATATATACACTGAAGTGACAAAAGTCATGGGATGACTGTTAATATCGAGTCGGTCCTCCTTTTGCCCGGCGAAGTGCAACAACTCGACGTATCATGGAGTCCACAAGTCGTTGGAGTCCTCTGCAGGAATATTGAGCCATGCTGTCTGTATAGACGTCCATAATTGTGAAAGTGTGGATGGTGCAGGAGTTTGGGCACGAACGGACCTATCGATGATGTCCCATAATTGCTCTATGGGATTCATATAGGGCGATCTAGGTGGCCAGATCATGCACTGGAATTGTCCGGAATGTTCTTCAAACCAATCGCGAACAGTTCTGGCCCGGTGACAGGGCGCAATGTCATCCATAAAAATCCCATCGTTGTGTGGGTACGTGAAGTCCATGAATGGCTGCAAGTGATCTGCAAGCAGCTGAACATAACCATTTCCAGTCAATGATCGGTTCAGTTGCACCAGAGGACCGAGTCCATGCCATGTAAAAACAGCCCACACCATTATGCAGCCACCACCAGCTTGAACAGTGCCTTGCTGACAGTTTGGGTCCATGGCTTCGTGGGGTCTGCGCCACACTCGAACTCTACCATCAGCTCGTAACAACTGAAATCGTGACTCATCTGACCACGCCACGGTTTTCCACTGGTCTAGGGACCAGTCGATATGCTCACGAGCCCGGGAGAGTTGCTGCAGGCGATGTCGTGCTGTCAGTAAAGACACTCGAGTCGGTCTTCTGCTGTCATAGCCCAAGGAAGACAAATTTCGCCGCACAGTCCCATCGGACACGTCCCTCGTACGTCCCACATTGATTCCTGCAGTTATTTGTGTGTGTGTGTGTGTGTGTAGTATAAACAATGCGCTAAAAATTATGACTACATCTAAAAAATTAATTTCCATTGTTAAAATACCTGTAGAAAATTTCAAAATTCTAGTGCATGAGGAAGAGAGTAAAAGATAAATAAATTTTTATTAATATTTCAGTTTATTAGTATAAATTAATCTTTATTAGTATGATAAGTATTTCACTCTTAATCATTCAAAGTTAGAGCGTTCATAAACATTTTTTGACAAAATTGTTCCGTTTCTGACAGTTTCTTATTCTCTCGCAGGTCCCTTACTACAAAAAATAAGTGAAAATATGAAGAAGAAAATATATGGGGATATACCTGACTTGAAAATTCAGCTCTATTGTGCAGTAAGTGCGAACCATGGTGTTGAAAAAAAGATGTTCATCATTTATGCTTAGAAAATTTTGTTTTCAAGTTTAATTTGCTTTTTCAATTCCAACTTTTAATTCACACTCTCCCTATATTATATATCTTGTTCAAATTTTCTATCGTTAATAAAATACTTTTTATTCATTCAATCAAGTTCAAAATACATTTTTTAAAACTTGCAATAGATGACACTTGATGTTAGCGCAGTTTTTTAAAATATTAATTATTTAATTAAATTAAATTTTAATATTTTAAATAGTCATTAAATGGTTGCCAAACTAAAAATTTTAATACGTAATGTAAAATTAATACATAAAACTCGTAGTAGACGACACTTGACATTTATACAGTTTTTTAAAAATATTAATTATTTAATTAAATTTGATTAATTTTTAATATCTTAAATAGAGTCGCTAAACAATAGTCTAAAATATTTAATACGTAAAATATAATAAAGCTCAATGTGTGTGTGTGTGTGTGTGTTGCCGCTCTACAGGCCAGACCGTTGGACCTACAGCTACCAAATTTGGTACATGTATACCTTGGAGGTCCGGAATGTGCACCTTGGAGCCCTTTTTTCGAATTTTTAATTAGAATTTGAATTAATTAAAATTTAAGCGAAATTTCGACGTTTTTCCGTTATAACTGCCGAAAATATTATTGCACAAACATGATTTCTACATCAATTTAAAGATAAAAAAATTAGCTTTCTAACGGTATCAGTTTTTTTAATTTATAACGTAAGCTTCTATTTTTAACGAATTTTTAAAGAAATATTTTAACCATGTTTTTATCACGTGATTGGATAAAATAAAAGAATGCCGGAAGTTGGAATAAAAAAATTTTTTATCGCAAAATAAATCTACAGAAATGCAAATTTCAGCACGTGACAGGATAAAATAAAAGAAATATGAAATGTGATATTTTCTTTAAAAAATAAATGCAAAGCAAAGGATTCTAAGATCGTTTGCAATATCTGTATCATTAATTCCATAAATTATCTTTATTTACAGTAAACCTGATTGAATTTAGACAGGATATGCATTGAAATCCGGACTTAATGGCATATTTATGTAATCGTTTGCAATATCTGTATTATTAATTCAATACTTTTTTCCCTTTCTCGCTTTCTTTGAAAAAACATATTAAATATTTTGGCAACATCATCGAAAAAAACATTTTTAATATTTTGGAAGCATAACCGATAGTTAAAACTTATTGATTTATAAAATTAAAGAATATTATTAGGAAAAGGTGTTCTAAAAGAACTTTTCGTCCATCATCTTAAAGAAAATATTGCTTTCAGGCCAATCAATTCCCGGAATTACTTCTTGGCTAATGAATATGTGATTTAATTGAAAATTTTAGAACGCATAACTCATGGCGAACCAGCTGGTCGCCAAAGGCGGCTAGTATAAAATACGCACACCATACATTTATACCTCTATTTAATGACTATACTAGTACTATATAAAACTTATAAAGCTAGTACTATAATAAATATAAGCTAGTACTATATAAAACTTGCAGTGGATGACATTTGATATTAATACATTATAATAAAAAGTAACTAAAAAAAAAAAATTCTTTGTAGACCAAAGTAGAAATTGAATTTTAAAAAATGTATACCACTTCTTTTCCAAAATAAACTAAAATATTTATTATATTTAATAACACTTTAAAAAATATATTTACAATTCTTAAATGTAGTGAAATGTCTCTCTCGTTTTCTCTTCGCCTACATATATGTAATGATATCTCTTAATCTAATTTAAATGCTAATTAATTTAAAACTTTTATCAAAATTAAGTTTATTAAAGTATTGAAAAGAAATTTTTCTACATACATTAATCAGTGGCGGATTTCCGCACATGCGATGGAGGATACTTTAATAAACATCATGGCGACCATTCCCACGCGGCTGTTCTTCCCTTCACATCCTTTTTAGGATAGACAGAACAGCCCACGGTGGTTAGAGACATGACAGCAGTGTTATTCTGATTATTTAAGTCATGAGAGATTTTTTTATAGTAACAATTGTTCACAGTATTTATGACAAATTTTAGCTAACAATTTCATGCTATACCCTTTTCCCTCCTATTCTTTACAGCAAGATGTCAATCTGAATGCAGTTTTCGTTGCTTTGAATTTCACGAACATGCCACGAGCCCCGTACTGCGCTACAGTGCTGTTCGAGCTACACGAAATGACCGATGCTACAATGGCTGTCCGACTTCTCTACTTGAATTCGACGGATCCACAAAAAATGGGCCCACCCCACATTCTCATTCTGGACGATTGTTCGGAGTACTGTCCCTTGGCGAACTTCACCCAAAAGTTTCAGCACCTGATACCGGATGACTGGGAACAGGAATGCCAGCTGAACACATCGGATTCCAGTACATGTTGTTGTAACACATCAATTATCATATTAATTGCCACTTTGGCTATTCTTGTTGTCATTTCTTTTATCGCATTGTTCGGTGTTTATTTCTATTTCAAAAGACAGATCAAGCAACAAGAAGAAAAATGCCTGTCAAGCGTTACAAGGAATTGGACTTGACAGTTATCTGTAGTTTTCAGTATTTACTTGTGGCGATAGTTTTGGTTGGAATGGCGCCAGTGAGCAGGTTGAATTCCGCCATCGTGGCGACATCTTAATAAGCCAGTAACTGCCACTAAACAAGGGTGATTACTTTTGTATAAGGAATATGTTACTCGGCTGGAAAGCGGAAGACCGCCAGTTCCATCCTTGGCGGAATTCAACTTCCACATTGGCACAATTCCAGCCAACACTGTCACCACAATGCCAATGTGGAGGTTGAATGCCGTCATTGTGCCGACATCTTAATAAGCCAGTAACTGCCACTAAACAAGAGATCAATTTTGTATAGGGATTATGTTATTCGGCTGCAAATCATAAGATCGCGAGTACGATCTTTGGCGG
>JAPMOQ010013698.1:0-11531 GCA_026543055.1 Argiope trifasciata
AGCAATAAAAGTTTTTTTTACCAATATTTATTTAATTTGATTTATTTCAAGTTGGTAAAAATGGAATTTTGTAATCGCTTTTCACACATTTCCTGAGATGGTTAGCATTAAAATTTTCTGCACTTGTGTTCTATTGATAACAATACAATACTCTAATATCTTCTGAGCTTAAATATCTGTTTGTAAATTAATTGTAATTTCAAGCGATAGTAGTTTGAGGATTCACTTAAATTCTAAACTAAAACAGTTTAAATTGGGAGTATGTCTGTGGAGTGGGGGGAGGGGATTCACCAAAATATTCTCGCATGTTCTCATAACAGTGTTATTCCAGAGAAGGCTTTGTATGAAAGGCATACAACAGTTAGAAAATATTAATCTTTGACATGAATTATGAAATATTAATCTATGAAGAATTAAGGTGAATCTACCTTGTCATCTTTCGCGAATACCTTGGCTATTAATCTCTGGTAAGTAGTTAATGGTATCCGAAAATTGAATTTATGTTTCAGAAACGTTTTCCTCGCCTAAATTGAAAAAAAAGTTTAACAAAAAGCTATACTGTAGTCACAAAATTCGATACCAAATTTGATATATTTGAGCCATTGCGTTTTTGAGTTATTGCATTTACCTATTTTTACATCTGTTGTTTCATAAGGCATTTGCCAATAGACAAACCCGCTGTTACAAAGACAGTGATTTAAGCCGATAGGGTGCGTCTTGTTTTAGCGCCAATTAGGGCCAAGAGTCTGATTTTGCCACTAACGCATCACTCATTCATTTGCACAACCCCTTTTTACAGGAGGGCACATTCACACATAGAACAGAGAGAGGAACCATATCCGAACTGGGCTCCAACTCAGGATGCCCAGATCACGGGGAAAGCGCTACCCCTATACCAGGACCCCGGAACATATTCTTATATCTAAAGGTACAGACCTATAGATCAGTGTTCCGCAACCGGTGTGCCGCGCACACTGGTGTGTCATGAGCCAGATACAGGTGTGCCGCTTTCAAATACATTGTATTTGACATTTTACAGTTTTTCATCATGTATTTAATACACAATGACAATTTTTTTTCATAATAATGTCTATTTTTCTGAATATACTATAGGATAATTATTATAACTAAATAATTATTCAATGGTCACCTGGTGAGAAAGTTGAAAACTGCATAGTGTGTTGTGTAAACACCAAGGACCACCAAATTAATCATAGATAAAGCAAAATGACCGTTATGCGCGTCATTGAAAACTCATGCGCATGTGTTATTTGCATTTGGGCGTGGTACATCACGTTCACTCGTATGTCATTGTTGTCACTATTTTACAACACAAAGTTAAATAAGCACGTTCCTACCACTAACGATAATTATTATTAATTATCTTACGGAATTATGTATTAATTAAAAAAGATAAGCGGTCATGCTTAAAAGATTGATCAAGAACTTCGGGTCGCGGCGTCAAATATTGAGCCGAATATAAAACTTTTGTGTTCATTGAAACAAGCGCAATTATTATGATTGCGTAGAAATAAATATGTTATGGTTTTATGTATGCATACTTTTCAAATAAAAAACAAACATCTATTGTAAAATTTGTGTATCAATTAATACCTATATACTTTAGCTTTTGGTGTGCCGCGGAATTCTAGAAAGAAATAAGGTGCGTCGTAGGTGAGAAAAGGTTGCGGAGCACTGCTATAGATGATCAATTCCTCTTTGGATTTGGTTCAAAATATGATAGGTGTCAACACTATAGATGTTAAATATGAGTACTCAATTTTATATATATATATATCTGTCTTTATTTTGTTCTTATCGCATTAACTTAAATTCGAACAGTCAGATAGATAGATAGACAGTTACAGAATGGAATTTAACCCAGAGACATTCTCTGAATCACATTTGATGCAATTCTACAAATTTGGTGTAGACTTTATAGCAATATTTAAACCGTCTAGATTAAAGTGTTTATGACTTATTTTTTCTCATATGCAGATAGACGTGCATATTCCAAAAATGTGTTTTTAGAAATCATGGAGGTAAAAAACGTGGAGATTCGTTAAAATCACCAGTTGGAGTTTTTTTTACCATTTCAATGCTTTTTCTACACTACTTTAATAAGAAAGTAAAGTACACACCATTACATTTATAAATGTAGAAAAGCGATCTTAGTTGTAAATCGAAAATATAAATAGTTCTTTAAAAAATCAATTAATTTTCACAAAGAAAATTCATTAATAAAAAAAAAAATAATTTACTAAATGTTTACCTTGAGACGATTTTCTCAATTGTTAGTACTTACAGATGTCTGATAATTTAGTTCATATAGAAACGTTTTCATTCTAATTAACTCTCAATGCAATTTAATTGTGTAAAAAAATATATGACAAAATAAACTAATTGAGTGGTAATGAAACATTCTTTCATTCAAAATAAAGTAGCCGCCATTGGCGAGCAGTTGATTACAAACCATTTAATAGAATTAATTTAACCATTTGAATTATTTTTAATCATTTACATCTTACCATAACTAAAGATAACTTTAAACAAAACTCACACAGCAAACATTGTAAATTCTGAATGGTTAGTTATGCAAGATAGCAAAATTAATTGGAGAATGAAATTAGTGGAATCACTCGAAGCTATCACTCCAGCCAAAAAATAGTTTGCCATATAGGTGAGTCAGATAATGATTAATGACTATCCAGGAATTATAAATATTCAACAAACAAATAAGTAATATAAAAAGAATTTTAAAATCTATTCCTACTTAGGTCAACAATTTTATTATAGTTACTTTTTATTACATAATTATCAAAAAGTTATTGATTTTCGCAATAATTGAACTCGCATTCTTCACCTTCACCTGAAAAATACTGCGATTCTTGCATTTTACCGATTGAGCAATTGCCTGTTGATTTCAGCTAAAACTCTATTTTAAGTATTAAAAATGAATTAAATTTAATTATTGAATTAATATTTCGAAAAACATTGCATAAACATCGATTGCCATTCACGGCAAGTTTTTTAAAAATGAATAAAAAGTATTTTATTTACGACTGAAATTTTGAAAATATATGAAGATGATGATGTCGTGTCCGTGTTAACATGGAAATGGGATGCAATGGCTTCTGAGGATAAAACCCCTGAAGGCGGAAGACTGACTTCTAGCTCAAATGAAGATGACACACACACACACACATTCGCTTGCACAACCCCTTTTTATGGAGGGGAGGGGGTCATTCACACATCTCACAGAGAGAACACAAGAGAAGAATAAGTATGCCAGAACCAGGACGCCCAGATCATGGGGAAGACGCGTTACCCGTGATCTGGGCGTTTCTGGTCTTTCACTCTCTCTCTATATATAGGGGGAGTATGAACTAATAGTAGGAATTAAAAAGTCGGAATTGATGAAGAGGGTGAAATTGGGGTCTTTGCCCTCTCAATGGGGGGATTGGGTTAACAAAGAGATGGTACTGTAATCCGACAAAAAATTTGACCTCGTGCATTTGATGAACCGAATTTCAGATCTCCCTGTACCCGAAAAACGTTTAGAAATTATTATTGAATAACAAGTTAACAAAATACCAACTAAAAGAAAAGACCTAGGGAGATAAAATTTGATACAGAAATTTAACAAAGTATAGAAATGTAAGAAATTTGAAACTAAATCCATCAAAGGATTGAATGTTCGATGATACGTCTTTTTATAAGCATATAAACGCAAGAACTCGATGACAAAGACATTTAAAAGTTGGTATGTGATATTACAACTACAATTGTATTCAGTGACAAAATTTAATTTTAATCTGAGGGAAAAAAGTTTTTGAAATAGGCATTCGGTATTCTAGTACTCTAGTAATCGTATTACAGCAATTAATTTCCAAAGATCGTTTAATACCATAGTTCCAATGGCTATATGCATAAAATACACACTTATTAAAAAATATGATTTTCTCATGGTAAATGCGAACGCTTTTTTTTTTTTTTTTTTTTTTTAATGGGGAAATTTTAAAAAAAGGGGTTTTTATATGATATAGAGACAAGTCTCATAAGCTTTCAAATAAGGGGAAAAATAACCACAAAATTTAAATTGTGATTTTGGCTGGAGGACTAGTTTTTTGATTTTCCAAATCATTTGAAATATAAAGGTAATCGGAATTCACAAAAAAAGATACTCCTCTTTTCTATTTTAATCATAAAAATGGTTTTTCTTACAAGCAAACAAGAAAAAGTAATTGTGAGAAAAATACGATGTAGTACCAAAAAGTATTTAAAACATTTATTTTAAAACATGGCCTACGTTTAAATAACATTTACAATATAGGAAGATGCGGATTTTGGAAAGAAAGGAAAAATATATAGACTAAAACCAATTTAAATCTTGCACTTTTATTAATTTCATCACATAAATAAAAACAAAAGCTGAAACAGTTAAGAGATGAAAAAATAGCAGTATATATTAAACATTCTTTATATCAATTACAATCCAAAAATCCTTAGATTACTGTGAGTATCACCTCAGGCACGGAATCTTTAATCTCAAACATTGGAATCAGACAAGGGCGTGAAGGGGTTAACAGGAGTCGATTCCATATTGAAATACACGAAAACAGCGAACAGCACGAGCAGGATCAACAAGACGATTTTAACGGCAGGGGAGATGAGCGGCTTCTCTGGTTCTGCAGGAGGGGGAGCCACTTGAGTAACAATATCATCTGGATTGAAAGACTTAGCAGATGAAAGACCAGGAGAAGTGGAATATCTGTAAAAAATAAAAAAAACAGTTGAGTCGTATGCATATATTTATAAAGAAGGAAAAATATTATGAAGTTTCATTAGTAGTGTAGCAAAAGATAACTGGTTTCAGGTGCCTATGGTTTTAAATTCGACATAAGATTTAGTCTAATGATAGTTGAAGAACAAGACCTGAGTTCGATCCTGGGCTGGTGTGCTTTTATTTATTTTCTTTTTAAATTTATTTCGAATCAAAGTTTGACAGTTTGGCAGGGGAGACACATTGTTAATATATACTAATAATGTATCGTCGATATCGAACGCCCGTACATTAATTCAAAATAATTTAGAAAGAAAACAAATAATAATAATAACTACTAGTCTAGGATTGAATTGAATGCTATTCCAGGTGTTTAACGACTATACTATTAGAGGAGTTCGGTAACGAAATATTATTGTTATATATAAGCTATGCTAAAAATTGAGCCTCATTTTTTGAAACTGGTTTACTATTGCACTTTGATATTTTAAAGAATGAATATCCAGCAGGCATACAACCATTACACTAAATCTCATCTGGAACTCAATTTTCCAACCCTTATCTTTTCACGCCTATGCATCTATAATCTCCTTCCTCTTTCCCCAATTGCTATACCATTGGGTTTTATCAACCTTTTTTTCATAAAACGTTTAATGATTTTATAAACGTGTGGCGATGCCATCTTAAAGATGACTTGATAAAAGGATTACCACGAGAGAGAAAGCGACAGGTTTAACGATATAAGGGGGAAAAAAACCCTAAGAGCTGAATTTTAAACACAGACAGGAGGAGACTGAAAATATTAACAAGTATGTTATATATATATATATATAAGGCTTTATATATATATTTTGTTAATTATTCGTAATTGCATTTTGTTAGCAGTGTACAATAAAGAGCAAAGTCATACAGAAGGGAATCGAATGTTTCCAGATATTAGTGAATGATACACTAATTGATAAAGAAGATGGTCGATTCCAGAATTCATTGGATGAATATGAGTTGAAGTCAACGATTTTCCATGAAGAAACAAAAATACATCAATGAAAAAAGTCTTCTCACGAACATCAGAAGACAGCTTATTTTGTTCGGTTGACTACATTTACTAGTTATTACGCATTTATAACTAATACAAGCCATTCTTGGGCTACAAATTAAAAAACAAATAATACAGAAAAGTACATATGAGGACAGGCACATTTCTCCCTCACTTTTCCCCCCCTTTGATGTCTGCATTTTACTGACAATTTGCAGGAAGCTCCATATTGATGACTACAGATAGGTGGACTTCTATAATGGTTCAGATGACAGATTTATCCGTAAACAGGCAACGGTGCTTTAAGCACATGGTCAGAATTAATATATTATCTTTAAGACATACCTACTTCAACGGCAATTGACGTATTAAAGCTAATTTATAACGATTATTATAAATTAGTAATGAGAATTTGCAAGCACTATAATTCGAGATTTGTCACTATTAACTGATTAATATGGTAAAAAATGATGAAACACTAAAAAAAAAAAAAACTATTTGTAAGATTTTTAATGTAAAAGTATGCAACAAAGATGAAAGTTTACTTTTCAAGCAACACCTTTTCCTTGTGGACAAATATAAAAAAGCTTATTTGCTTTAAGTGCATGCGCCAAGACTTGTTAATTTCACCAAAACATTGAATACTGAATGAACGGATGAGTTTGAAAGGTACAAAAAGCGATACTTTCATTTTATTTACAAAACAATAAACTCCGATTATCAGCAGAATTACGTGGTATAGTATTTGCGTATAATCCGGAAAATTGAATACGCCATATGAACAACAAATGCACAAGTTTCAAATTACAAACGACAAGTGGGGAAGAAAAGTGTCAAATGAGAAAAAGACCCATACCCAATAAAGAAATCCGGAAATGAGAAGATATTCCACCCAACCTATCATCCTCTGCAGAATGAAATCACCCAAAAGAATAAGCTCGGATTTCGGATTATATTACAGTCGAAATCATAAAAAACAAGCACAAAATATTTTATTGCAGTTTTCAAAACAATTTTACAATTGATCAGTGAAATAAAAAAATAGATTGATGTTTTTAAATAATATATGAGGAGATTCCTGCACGTGCCAATTTCGGGAATGTTAAGAGTGAAGAAATTCGAACCGGGTAGAGGGATGTTCAACTAGTGACTGAGCTTTTTATAAATTCCAAAGAAAAACAAAAATCAGAATCAGTACAGAAACTGCAAAAGGTTGCTATAAGGTTAACAAAGAAAATAAACGATCAAGTCGAGAAAGTGTGAGACACAGCAATTATACTTTAAGTAGAATACATAAAAAGAATATAACACACACAAAGAGAAACATTTTTACTCACAGATTTGGGTCCCGTGACAAAGGTCGTCTTCTGAGATCATCATAACTAAAATGAAAAAAATAATAAACATAATGAATAAAATAGATATATAAACACAGATTTTCAATATTTTTAGATATACTAAAAATAGAGAAATGATTATTTTCATTTATCACTATAAATTTTAGGAATTTACAGGATAATTTTTGAACCAAAAGTGTCTCTTCCCGACATTTTCATACACAACAAAGAACGTTTTATGCTTCAGAATACAGAAGAAAAAAATTAAGTAGATTTTTGTTTGATTCCTTTTCCGCCAATCAGATCTAAAAGTGAAGCAGATCTACAATTCTATATGCTAAATTTCATTTACTCAATTTTTATGTTTCTATGTTATCATGTTCAGAAAGGATGGGTGAAAGAATAAATAAGACTTTCCATGAGTGAATTTTGTTTCAAATTTGATCGACTCAATCGATTTAATGAATTGGTCATATATCAAATGTCAAGGCAACACTTTATTGTGTTTTTGTGTAACCTTGCTCATTGACAAATATTAGCCTTCAAATATTATTTTCGGATGTAGAGATGTTTGCTACATTATATACTAGCCGCCTTTGGCGACCAGCTGGTTCGCCATGAGTAATGCGTTCTAAAATTTTCAATTAAATCACATATTCATTAGCCAAAATTTAAGAAATAGTTAAAGTTAAAAGATTCAGTTATTAGTAGTTAAAGAGTCGGTAACTTTATTCGAAAAAACTTTTTGAGTTTAATGCTCTAACAATTTATCGATTATGCTTCCAAAATATTAAAAATGTTTTTTTCGGTGATGTTGCCAAAATGATAAATATGTTTTTTAAAGAAAGTGAAAAAGGGGAAAAATTATTGAATTAATGATACAGATATTACAAACGATTATAGAAATATGCCATTAAGTCGGGATTTCAATGCATATCCTGTCTAAATTCAACCAGGTTTACTGTAAATAAAGATAATTTATGGAATTAATTATATATCTATTGCAAACGATCATAGAATCCATTGCCTTGCATTTATTTTGTAGAAGATATCATATTTTATATTTATGTTATTTTATCCAGTCACGTGCTGAAAGTTGTATTTCTTTAGATTTGATTTGCGATGATAGTTGTTTTTTTTTTTATTTGAACTTCCGGCATTGTTTTATTTTATCCAGTCACGTGCTCAAAAAAACATGGTTAAAATATTTCTTTAAAAATTAGTTAAAAATAGAAGCTTGGGTTATACATTAAAACACTGATATCACAAGTTCATCTCTTTTTAATTAAAAGCTAAATATTCTTCATTTTTTAAAGCATTTATAGACTCGTGCTACATACTATGCAGCTATTTACTTCATTTAGACTTTTTTATAGATGTATTTCTATAATTAAACAAAGCTTATTTAATTAATAATATTGTAAAAGTCACAAAAAATTCTTTGAATTTTCTTTTCTTTTTTTTAAAAAAAACATATTTCATATTTATTTCATTTCATGCAGACACGTGCTGAAAATTGCATTTTTAAATGTTTAATTTGCAATAATTATTTATTTTTTTAATTTGAGTTTTTATCTATCTGATGGCAACCTATTGATAAAAGATAATTTTTCCCCTTCCACTCGTAACGTGCTCCTGCAGATTAAATTTTATTGTTTTGTCCGAAATATATTGTTGAAAAATATAGTTGAAATGCTTCTTTAAAAATTCATTACAAATAGAAGCTTAAGTTAAATGTTAAAATACTGATACTATTAGAAAGCTAATTTTTTTATCTTTAAATTGATGTTAAAATCATGTTTGTCCGATAATATTTCCGGAAGTTATAGCGGAAAAAACGTCGAAATTTCGCTTAAATTTTAATTATTTCAAATTCTAATTAAAAATTCAAAAATAGGGCTCCGAGGTGCACATTCCCAACCTCCAAGGTGTACATGTACCAAGTTTGGTAGCTGTAGGTCCAACGGTCTGGCCTGTAGAGCGCCAACACACACACACACACACACACACACACACACACACACAGAGCTTTATTATAAGTATAGATTAACGCTACTGCAACAATAGGAATGTGGGTTTTAAAGCAACAATAGGGCTATTAAAAGGCAAACTTAGTTCATATGACGAAGACGATATCTGAGGCTGCATCCTCTAGGTACAAACTTCAGCACTACATCAGTGGGTGGATACTATAACAGCTTATACAACGTTTTTTCGGTCAGGGCTCAAACATGGAATCATCTAGTCTCGAAGTTGAAGTTAACTCCTAGGCCACCGCGGCCGGGCAAGAAAGTTGGGGGGGGGGGGATTTTCAGGTCAAAATTTTTTGAAGATCTGAAAAATTAATCTTTGCTGATATGTTTTGAGGATCTTGAGCCATTATCCCAACGCCAATAGTGCTCAGATTTTTATTTTTTGAGGGACAAAAGAACATTTTGTTCGTCATAATACAATGAAAAAAGCCGAATACACATTTTAGATCACTACTTTTTTCGGCCAACTTAAACCAAAATTTGACACAGAATACAATTTTAATAAACGCTTACAAAATTTCACGCATTTAAGACATTAAACATCGCGTTTTGTATTTCTATGCATGTAAACGTAAGATCAATCCTTGATGGATTCAACATTTTCAATGATTCTATGTTTTAGATGCTAAACTGTACACTAAATTTCATCCATCTAGCTTTTTATTGTATTAAGATGTTCATTTGTAACCAACAAACTTCTTGTAAATGCGTTTTCATCAAAACTTCCGAAGAAATTCATAAATTTGGTGTAAAGACCATATACTATATTTCACCCATTCAGCTCAAAATGTTTTTTTTATTGTGTTCACAGACAGACGTACTTCCATAAAGAAGCATTTCTATTTCTTAGCTAAAGCCTTTCTAAAGCTTTTCCCCCCAATTACCAAATACATAGGTTAGTTTTTAAAAATTACAAATTATGTATTAATTAAATAAATAATAAGATTACTTAAACAAGTACAATTGGTCAAATTTCTATAATGTTCATTATATTCACATATTTATTAGAATTCAGTACACTCCCGAGTATCCGGCTTATTGTGGCGAAAAGACTGGCTGGATAATAAAAAAGACGGGTATGTCGGAGTTCAATGATCTCATTTCTTTGTCCACCAATACCAGGAGACATTTTTGTATCAAAAATTCATAGTTATAATATGTATTTCTTCTATTTTTATAGAGTCCTAAGCCCGCCATTTATCTCAATGTGAACACAGGCGCGACCCGATAAATCCTAGAAGCCGTTGCTGATAACTTGCCAAGTTAAAATAGAAGGCTCTCATAATGGTAGTTTATATATATGTTAATATACTGCACTGCACATTTCAAGAATTCATTGGAGAAAAATTAAGTTAAAGGATATAAACTGTTCGCATTTTAGCATAAATTCTGTAGTGCCCAACGCAATGAAACGCAACGGAAATCGTGGGTCCGATTTTTAAGAGAATTGGCACAAACTGATTTCATTCTTCACTAATAATTGATCACACAGATATGAGAAGGTAACCGTAAAAAAGAATCAAAACTTAATGTTTTGGAAATATCTTCTGTAAGAAGTCTTGCTTTTTCATTTAATTACCACAAAAGAAAATTAGGTCGGATAATCGCGAGAAGGTACTTGGGATTGTATTTATAAGCACAGAACTTCTGCATCAATAATAATGTGTACAAGTATGACTGCTAAGTTGTCTGGATTCATAATAGATAAAAATATAAATTTTCACAAAATGGAAATATAAATAAACTTTTTAAAAGAATCTAAAATACATTATCAATATGCTGAAAATGTGCGGAAAATGAAACTTCATTGATAAATTTATTAAGAAAAAAGAGCCTCCTAAAATTCACTGCTTATTATTTAATCTCGAAATTTTTTGACAGCTGTTTCCCTTTTATGTACTTTGACAATGGAAATTAGAAATCGGCCTTCTACGAAAAAATAAATACATATCTTTTAATTGCGAGCAATTTTTGGTGCTGCTAAACTTCCCAATTGAATAACATTTGACAAAAACTGTAGGCATAATGGTTATTATGACGCAATGTAACAAATTTTTGATGCAGTGATCGATATATATAAATGGAAATTCCAAACCGCCCACGCATTTACAATCAATAATCGATATAAAGCTGTAATAGTAGAATGGGTGCAGATTCTGCAGTCATCGCTCAACTATCCCGATTACTTGTAGCTTTGCTTCTACTTTTGAATAAAACCCATCAAAGGGTTACCGACTCTTCTACTGTACTTTCATATAGGATAACAGGGTTATTTCAGAAATGCAATGAAATTGTGTATGTGATCTTGTTATTAAAATTGTAGTTCCAATTTAATTTTGGTT
>JAPMOQ010013705.1:0-13760 GCA_026543055.1 Argiope trifasciata
GCAATTGCTTCCAGCAATAGTCATTATCTTGCGATGAGACAGGAAGAGCTCAGAACTATGACTCTATGTGAAATGAGAAACTGTCTGCATCTGATCAATAGGTTCCGTTGCCCGCCCCTCCAGAAATATCAGTGGGAGGTCTGCTCCAAGAACATGCATCATTGTGTAAGGGACTTTCCCTATCTCTATGAATGACTGAGTTTTTGTTTGAGAGCTTCCATTGGGCAGATCGTATCTATTGTAACTTTCTATCGTGATTACAAGAGCTGTAGTTGATATATCACCAATAAGATCATGTTAAGGATTTGAATCACACCCTTCTTTGAAAAGTATTGATCTCTGGTATTTGCGACTTTCTGATATTGGTTACGTAATAACCGTTCTGAAAATATTCGTCATTCCTACTTTACTGTGATGCTCAATGGTAAATTTCGATTGCTTTTTAGATTTCTTTTTCTTTTTAACAACTTGAAAATCAGTTGAGTCATGTAAAGTTGTAGCAACATTACAAATTGGATCAGGCATATGCTTAATTTTAGTTGCCGATGATTTAGAAGAATTGGAAATAGTATGTACTTTAGGGCTCTTAACAGGATTTTCTATAGCAATTATGTTTTTGGGTATGTTTGCTGAGATTGCCTGCTTAACACTAGTCTTACGACAGAAGCAAAACTAATTCCTGCAGGAGTTTGTGATTTAACAAGTTTCCGGGCGTCGGTATAAGAAAGCTTTTTTATTTTGGTACTAATGATTTCTTTTTCAAATTTCCAAGCTGGACAATTCCTCGAATAGGACGTGTGTGCCTCTTTACAATTCACACATTTTTCTTCTGAGGTACATTCAACACTATCATGACCAACCTCAGCACAGCGGGCGCAGGTTAGTTTCTCACGGCATGAAGTTTTCGAATGCCCGAAACGTTGGCATTTAAAGCAATGAAGCGGATTCGGGATATATAGTCTAACAGGGAGAAGCATGTAACCCGCTTTAATGTAGTCTGGTAATAACGGAGAATCAAAGGTTAGAATTAAATGCTTAGTATTTATGAGATGATCATCCCTCCGTATGGGTATAGGCGTACATGGCTCACTCTCTGTGCTTTCAATTCTTTAGCTATTTCTTCCAATTGAACATTTAGCAACTCTCCACAGATAACTCCCTTGGAAGAATTTAATGAAGGATGTAGAGAGACAATTGCCAAAAGATTTTAATTTTACAATTTGTTGCGATTGTTTTCGAGACTGTACTTCAATCAGTAGATCACCAGATCGAAGCTTTTTAATGCTCTTTACTTCCCCAACATGATTAGTGATACTTTTTTCGACTAGAAAGGGAGATACGGAATAAAATGTTTCGTTTGCAGAGGAAACTCGTTTAAAGAGAAAAAAGTTAGGAAAATTTACTTGGGTTGAATAGGTAAAAGATACGGTTTGTTGCCCACTTAAGGGAGCAATTTTATTCTTGCCCATACGACATTGTTTATGGTTTTGGTCTGACGGCACCAACCACCACGGAGTCCAACGAGAGAAGGTAGAAACCGGCTCTGGACATCCCCAGCCTCGGCACTTACCTCAGTGCTAACCGTAACCTATACGCTCGGAGTTAGCCCCAGGGACAGTGACCATCCTTAACGCCAAGCTCAAGAAGTAACCCCTTCGCTTGATCCCTATCAGATTAGCCACTCAGGTGACTAGGTAGTACCAGCCGATTGATACACTGGGGACCACAGTGCACCACTCGTCTAATGGGTCGCCACGCACGGCAAACACGTGGGGGCATTTGCTGTCCATGAGAAGCAGGAAGCAGACAGGAACAGAACAGCGACAGCTTCTTATGGAGAGCTCCCTCGCCTACCCTCGAGGGATGGAAGGATCAAGCAAACAGCAGATTGTGGAGAGGAGAATAAATTAAAATGGAATAAAGATCCCTGGGCACCTTGGGATTGGGACACCCGTACTCACCTAAAGAAGGTGAGCTCCTGAGGGAATTTGTAATATAAATTCGACATACAAACATATAAATTCGAAGTTAAATTTTTAAAAGTGGTGAAAATTTAATGCATTTGAATGCATAATTAATTTAAGGCAAATTTAATGTTTATAATTTTGTTTCAATTATCAAACCGGCATTCATTTTACTTCTATCATTCTTAAGCTCCCTAATTTTTCATTTTCTAGAAAATCAATCACTGAAATATAAGACTTTTTTTTTCCAATTTTTGAAACTGTTATAATGACACCACTTCAAGTTGCAGAATTTTTTTTTAGGATCGATTGTTTTTTTCTTTTCTCAGATTCCTAACAATTCCTAAAATAGATATAAAAAGTATTTATAACTATTTTTCTATACCCTTGGTTTTTATTCCCAGCACAGTTGAATGTTCAGAAAGTAATGCAAATATTTGTCTTTAATTTTTACTAGATATTTCCATTTATATAATTTTCATTTAAATGGAATTTTTAAAATTTAGCTCATACGAATAAAGTAGAAAATGTTTTTCTAAATTTTCATATATTTAAAATTTTCTCATTATCTCTTTAATTTCTCATTACATTTTATAACTCAGTTTATAAAACTTTATAAAACAGATTAATTTTAAAGGACTGTTATATACTTTTCCTCTAAGTTTAATAGTATTTTACTCGAAAATTTAATACAATCTTTATCTTGTAACATTCAGGGTAAAACTCAGAGACCAGTTTTATACAAATTGATCAACAGTTTAAAAGAATAAAATGGCTTTTATGTATTTTTTCCTAGGGAAAAGTATAATTCAGTTCAGTTTAGTTAAGTTTCAAAAAGAATTTAATTTCTAATTTATTAAGAAAAAGGCCATTTTTAATATTGTTAAATAACTACTAATGCTACTAACAATTTTTGTAATGCTAATTTTTTTAAAAACTCCAAATTTTTTAATCATATATATTTTAGGCTGCTATTTTGAAAATAATATGTTTTTAGAAGCAATTTTTATGAAATATTTGTGTGTTTAATATCTTAACCCGATTTCTTCATGGTTCTTTTTCTGAAATCATACCTGTAATAAAGTGAAAAAATTCAATCCCTTTTATTAAATTAATTCGAATTTACTTTGAAGGAATTTCATCTTCAAGTATTTAGTATGGATAATATGTTCACTCTGCTACTACCATGATTCTCCGTTTCATTGCAATCTTTAACAAAGACGTCAATTAATTTTTTTTTATCCAAGGAAACTGTCTACTGTACAGATCACCTGCTTGAACCATGTGTTCTGCATCCATCTCCTCACCCCTATCCCGTAAATTATTCAACGCTACATCATACAAGGGAAAAGTATTGATAGTATATATAAAATAAGACATTTTTGCATAGACGTCTTCACAAATGCCACTTTGTTGTCAAATGCTCTACTGTAGATGTATTTCTGCTAATTTTCAACATGACTTTCTCTGAACATTAATTTGTTCCAAACCAACTTATATGTTACAAAGAAGTGGAAAATTATGTTATATCCTAAGAATGACCCGAATATAATAATACATGAATGATTCTACATATAAAATTATTTGATTCTGATGAAATTTCTGCTTTTAATTATATTAACCAATATGACAATAAATCACTAAAACTAAATAAAAATATCTTTTTAAATTTTAATGAAACAGCATGAAATTTCATTCTGTTCTACATTTCATGTACTACTTTCGAATATTTATCCCCTCGTCCAACCTTTTTCATTGGAATGAGAATTTATTTTTAATAAATTTGCTATTTAATTATTTCAGCCATCACATTTTAAAAATAACTTCGAAAATTATTTTGCAAATGTAATTGATTTAATATTTTCTATTAAACCATTTTACAAGTTTTTCGGTTCGATGTATATTAATGTGAAGAATAAATAAAAAGAAAGAAAAAGGGAAATTTTCGTTGTGTCAGAATTTCAATTAATTCTATTTAAATAAAAATTCCAATTTTGATTTTTTTTTCTTATTGAACATTTACTGTGCAAATAGAAGTACAAATCAAATTTGGCAGCATTAGTTTCAATTGTTTTATTTCACCTATATTTGAGTCTTATAATTCCCTGAAAATACGTCAACTTAAAGGCATAAAAATATTTATATCAAGAATTCTAAACAAAATTTTCATCAACTAACTCGTCTAACTTTTTGTAATACGTGAAAAGAAGGTCAAATTATTGCGAAAATTAATTAAGCGATGAAGCGATGTATTATAAGCAATACAGGTACATTATGCAAATCCCATTTCACTTGCTTTATTTCATTAAAAAGTTCATAAATAACCATTTTTCAATTGAAATTACCAATAGTCTGTCAGCAATTCTATGTAATTATTTGTGGATACCAATTTCCAAAAAATCATATTCATTTAAATTGTTTTTAATTTTTTACCTGAGTATTTTAAAGTGAATCGCTGCGCAGGTATTACCAAAAAACAGAATGAACTATGAATGCTGTTCTGTAAAAATATATAAGAATAAATTTCTATATTTCTTCATAAAATATTCTCATTGGGCATTTATTATTTGTTCTTCATAAAACATTATAGCCCTACAAAGAATAAAAAAATGATAGTTTTAAAATTTTAATGGAAAAAATTTCTTCTCAAATTTAGTTTTGATGCACATTGATGTTTCGAAGCATTTTAAATATAAAACAAAACCCAATTTCTTAATTAATGAACCAGGAAATTTCTTTCAATATTTTAAAATTAAAAAAAAGAGTAGATGCAATATTTATGTCAAAATTTAAATATGGCAAAACCTTCTTTAAATATCAACAGATGCAAATATCTATTTTGAGCAATGAAATTTCTTTCGAAGTATTTATGTTGTGGATAAACTTTGATGGAAAGTAGGGTTTTTGAATACAAAAAAGCTGGGGGGGGGGAGGAAGGAACAAGTAAAATAGCTATTATTACTTTGATGTCAATCGATATATTTCACGAATGTTTATTTACAATTTTTACAAGATATTCAAAAACGTTTTGTTTTACTTTTGAAAATAAGAATTTCTGAAATTTCGCACCCATAATAATTTAAGAAAGATTTTCTGTTTTTTCGAAAGCGACCTTTCCCATTTAAATCTTTTTCACTCCATCAAAAAAAATTTTTATAAGATAAGGAATTCATTAGTCAGCGCAAAATAGCTTCATCCGGCATATATGCTGTCTTTCCAAACCATCACTGCCAAAGACGTCATTATTGGTGGGAAAAAACAATGGCGAAAAAACCCAATCGTCTTTTCCGATTTGGAAGGCAAAATCCAAAGTAGGAAAAAACTGCTTTTGCCCACCTTAAAGATAACCGAAGAGGACGAAATAACACGTTTCCGCCCGTCTTGAAATGGACTTGCTTTGCAGAAAAGCACATCCGACGTAAGTTTAAGCAGTGTTATATGAAACACGATTTCCAATTCCCACACAGCTTTGTTGCGTTTTCAAAGTACAAAGCAATTTTAATTTTGTTCTCAAAAATAGAACCAAAGAAGGCTCAATTTTTCTCAAAAAGCTAAAATTCGACGAGAGAAGCAACACTGATACTACTTTCGAGTGGCTGGGAATTAATTAGCATTCCTACTGTGCTGAAAATATGCAGGAGAAAGCAATATATTGCCTAATATGTGACGCTTGAAAGCAGTAAACAATGCAGTAAATGTTAAACAATGGAGAAAATGGAGAAATTCAATTTTAAAAGAAATTTCATTTCAGGGCAATTCATAAATGTATTACGCCATCCATCCTTAGAAATTAGATTTAAAACAAACATTTAAAAAAAATTATACTTTTTCAAAATAGTTTTTAAAGAATAAAAAAAGCATTTAATAGGAATATAAAATTAGCTATGATTGGAATAATCCATTCATCTAATGATTCTTTCTAATTGTATAAAAGAAATGAAATTCATTTACTAAGATCACATCCATAAAAGTATTTTTTTGTATGAGAAATATTTACTCGGTAACATTTTTTTTTCAAAATATATTTAATGAAAAAGAATATAAGATCTCTTGGTTGTGCAATTAGTGCAAAATAATCCCCTCAGAAAAAAAGAAGTTGTCCTTTTACTTTATGAATATGAAATTAATTCTCATTTCAGGTTAATTCTCCATCTCAGGTTAATATACCATGAAACCTCATAATAAAAGCTGATAATTTTTTGTTATAAAAACAGCAGAAATGAGATAGAATTATTAAAAAACTTCACTGCAAATTTAAGTAAAATGAATTTCAAGTTTCCTTAAAATACCGAAAAATGTATCGAAAAAAATATTTTATTCATTAAGTCGACAATAGGAAAATATGCTGTAACTGGAAAGGAAATAAAAAGAGTCGCAGATTCCTTTCAATCTACAACCGCAAATGTATAACTCCCCGTATTGACATTACGCTATCAAAACTTAAGCGGCCTGAGAAGACACCTCTGAAACTCGCATGAGGGGTCGAGAGGGAACGTGTAGCCCGCATGAAGATTCTCCAGTCGCTGGAACTCGGCTAAAGAAAAGGTGCATCGATTGATCCCCAGCCATCCAGGGGGTCGATAAGAAATCCGAGAAACACTAAACTTTCTTCTTTTTTGTCCTTTCACCATCTGGGGTAGATGATCTTGAGGGTTCCTTCCCTTAATGCTTAAAGGAAGAAAGAGAAATCTGAGAGTGGGCTTACAAGTGAACGGACCCGTGCGGAAACGGAGCGGTGATTTCGCCCTTTCCAGTGATTCACTGGAAAGGGCGAAATCACCGCCCTTTACTGACCTTGACTTTCCAATATGCTCATTTTACAATGCACTATAGATAATTTTTTCTTTGAGATAAATTAGGCCTAATTAGTAAATGCAATTTATCTATAAAGAAAAAGAACCACGCAATGACGATTAGAAAATAACTTGGAATTTATTTTTAAACTTGGTTACATCTTGTAACCAGAACGAAAAGTAAAAAAAATACTTATCATATGACGCACAGCTGCTTGACACATACACAACGACAACAAAAACAACATCTAAAAAAGTTCATTTGATTTTTTGTTTACACTTACGGCGATAAAACAAAAATTCCTCTTCTTCAATGATATGCAAATAAGAGTCATCTTATCTGCATATCGTTTTAAATTCCCGCTCCTGTGCGACTGCATCGAAACCGAAAATTTGAACCAGATTGTGGATGCTGCCGATATAAATAGGAGAATTTTGACTTATTCCCAACATTTTTAACTGCTTGTGACTTAACGTTGTGATTGCATTCATTGTGGTCACTGCTGGCGCAATCTATTGTCAGCATATACTGTCTGTCCATCACAAGAACTCTGCTAGACGATCGTCTATGTTTACGGCTGGCGTTATGGAAACAGGTTATTGTTGGAAGAGTTCATTTCGCAGAGGTAGAAATTCATTCCAGTTACTTGCGTTGGCATGTTTAACACCAAACTGACGATATTATGTATTATTGAATTTAACTTTTGAAAATAAATTTTAAAAAAATCACAAAGATGACATTTATTTGAGTACTCGGAATATTGAAAATATCTGATATCCCTGTTATAAATATACAAAGAATAAAGCAAATCAAATGGAAAAACTGAATAATTATTTGTATGCCTAACGATTGCACTAGAAAAAATTAAGAAGTAAATTCACACTAGACAAAAAATTAACCATCATTTGTTTTGATTTAAATTTATATAAGTTATTAATATAAAATTCTCCGCTGAAAACGCGTCTGATTTAACATAGAAACAATAATATAATTAATCGTAATTATTTCATAATTTTTACAAAAAGTTGCTTTTATTCTGTTATAAAGTGAAATGTTCATATTTAAATATTCTTTCCAGATTTATATTTATTTTTCTTATATGTATACTTTTTTTAAACAAAAATTAACGATTACCATACTATCAATTTTTAGATTTTTAAAAATCAAATATTGATTTCTAACTTATATTCAACATGTACAAACTTTCTACAATATAATTAATTTTGCAAAGTTTACATGTAAAAGTATTTTAAACTTGAAGGTAACTCAAGTGTTCATTCAGGCACGTGCCAGATATCCCGGAATTAAAAGAGGTCAAACTTAATAAACCCAATATCGATTTACTAGTGCATTAGTATATTTTTAGTACGTTATTCTACGAAAAACACGGTAAAAATTGTTTTTGTATTCTAGTTTACCTTTTATTCGTTTCCCCCGACTTAAAAAAACAAATAAAATTCTTTAAAAAAAAAAACTTTTTCTCACGAACTGTCGATTCAAATAAGTCATGAGCTCGAAGCAATAAAGAATTAATAAATTCCTGCATGCAATTTATCATTTCAGGGCTGAAAATTCTTCATTCCTAATGTCCTTCACTTTTCTATTCAAAACCCATTAAGACCGTTTGAGTATACTTATCTATCACCGTTTTATTATCACAATCAGAGCACCTGAGTATATGAAATTTTGTTAAGTACTCGTTAATAAGTTTTTAGATTCTTGGAATCATATTTACGAAGGAAAGTTATTGAAACAACAAGAAGGCGAGAAAACAAGCCTGAATACTAATTGTCCATAATTTTTATTGAAAAAAAATAAGAAAAACTCTGCCTATAATATAACATTTTCTTTATATTATTATATAGATGAATAAGATTTCGCAATAAAAATTTAATATAATTACTTCTTAACTATTGCATATATTCATTTAATTCCAGAAAAGAAATTAAATCTTTCTAATCCCTAAATATTTTTTATGACATAATAGAATCGCTATTTTTAATTTCAAAGTAATTCTTTTTTCATTTAAAACTGTAATACAATTTCTCTTCTTATTATTTAACACTAAAAAGAAAAGGTTAGAAAAACGGTTTCCGCTCCACCTCGACTTTTTATCTTGACAATGATTGTGATAGGAGAAAACTGAATTATACCTTAGATTTAAGGAAACTATTCAATACTCTCGATGGAAATAAAGTACTGAATTGTAAAATATACTTCTTTAAAAAATAATTAAATTCAAAATTCTCTGCAAGAACATTTTTTTAAAAAAATTCAACATTAATAATCAATTAATTTTACTAATACAAACAGCTGAGTATAATTTGCTTTAAAAGATTCGATTTCGATTGTTTATTGCTTTATAAATATAATCTTGAAATGGATTTCTATATTTTCTAGTTCCATACATCGATCAATTCGAAAGGTGATCTTATTTATGTTAAGAAGTTATGTTCTAATTTACGACAGTTATTTTTATTAAAATTCAGTTCATAACATTAAATAAAAGTTACCAGAAAAAGCTATAAGTATGTTAAGATATAAATGTTTAAAAAAGAATTAGTTTTCAGTTTTAGTTGAAAACCGTATGATACTTTTATAATTTTATTTTGCTTCACTTAATGTAAATCTTTAAATAATAATAATAATGAAACAATAATGATAATGTAATCATTCAGTATAAAATAGAAAAACAAGTGGATGGAAAGATTAATAATGCGTTATTACAATATAAAAGCAAGCTAAATGAAAATAAAGATCGTGCAACTGCGACTAAAGCGAGAAGACGATTGAGCTACAAGTTTTTCTTATCGCTACAGTTTGATGCCAAAAAAAAAAGAATTAAAAAAAAGAATAACCCCTTAAATTTGATTTGTCACGACCAAACAATAGCCTAGTGTCAGCCTTTTCCCGCAAAACCAGATCAAGCTACTCTCTCTCGGGACTCACAATGCTCCATGATTTCCACCAGCCAATCGCAACCAGCGGAGAAGAACGGCACCCCATTGGACGAGGAATTACACTCCCGCACCTACCCACCCTCATAGCTCTCTAGACTATACTTAGCTAGAGATGCATAATCCACGATTTTTTCTATAACAAATAATTTTCCTATTGTTATTTTTAAATATTTGTTCCAAATATCTATTATTTCAATCATATTATTAATTAAAAATTATTAATTAGTATTGAATATTAAATTTTTTAATTTTAATTAATACTTAATTAACTAATTTAAGTAATGTGTGATTGAATTAATTTATCTATTTCAGCTATTATCTATTTTATCTATTATCGATTGTTTCATAACTTTTTACTTAATTTGATTATTGAAGTAAACCATTTTCTAAAAAGGTTGAATTAAAAATATATGTAATTTCTTTAAAATGTTTTCTATAGTTCAATATTTCGCCAATAGATGGCGCCAGCAGTGACCACAATAAACGCAATCACAGCGTTACGTCACAAGCAGTTAAAAATTATCTATAGTGCGTTGCAAAATGAGAATATTGGAAAGTCAAGGTCAATAACACGTTATTACGCTCTTCCCTGTGAATCACAGGAAAGGGTGAAATTACCGTTCCAATAAATTTCAGTGATATGCAATTCAACGATCCGATAATTCCTAGAATAACGGGTCCGTTCACTTGTAAGCCCACTCTCAGATTTCTCTTTTTCCCTTTAAGCGTTAAGGGAAGGAACCCTCAAAGATTACACCCCCCGATGGTTCAAAGACACAAAAGAAGACTGTTTTGTATTTCTGGGATTTTCTATCCACCGCCTGGAGGGTCGGAATCGGTCGATACTCCTTTTCTTTAGCCGAATTCCAAAGATCGAAGAATCTTCAGGGTTCAACCCCCTTGACCCGCTTGAGGTTTTCAGAGATGTCGTCTCAGGCCGTCTCAGTTTTGATAGCGCAATGTCATTTTCAAGTAGTTATACATTTACGGTTTTAGTTGACAGTAATCTACGATTCTTTTTATTCCCTCTCCACTTACAGCATATTTCCCTTTGGCCGACTTGATGAATAAAATATTTTTTTCGATACATTTTTCGGTATTTTAATAAAACTTGAAATTCATTTTACTTGAATTTATGCAGTTTTAATAATTCTATCTCATTTCTGCTTTTTTATTACAAAGAATTATCCGCTTTTGTTATGAGATTTCATGGTATATTAACCTGAAAATGATTAATTTTATGTTCATAAAGTAAAAGGACAATTTTCTTGAAGTGATTATTTCCCACTCGTTGCATCACCAAGAGGTCTTATATTCTTTTTCGTTAAATATATTTTGAAAAAAAAATTACCTTGTAAATATTTCTCATACAAAATAATACTTTTATGGATGTAATCTTAGTAAAAGAATTTTATTTCATTAATACAATTAGAAAGAATCATTAGATGAATGGATTAGCCCAAGCATAACTAATTTTATATTCCTTTTAAAGGCTTTTTTAAATTCTTTGTATACTATTTTGAAAAAAAAAAAAATTCTAAAATGCTTATTTTAAATTTAATTTCTTAGGATGGATGACATAATATAATTATGCATTGTTCTGAAATGAAATTTCTTTTACAATTGAATTTCTCCATTTCCTACATTGTTTAACATTTGCTGCATTGTTTACTTCTTTGAAGCGTCACATATTGAACAAGATATTGCTTTCCTCTTTCGCAGATTTCCCTCCCGGTAGGAACACTTATTAATTCCCAGTCACTCGAAAGCAGTGTCAGTGTTGCTTCTCGCGTCGAATTTTCACTTTGTGAGAAAAATAGATCTTTCGTTTGATTTTTCTTTTTTTTTTCTTTTATTATTCTTTTATCGGACTAGGGTTTAGCTTAAAACAACATATTACTATCATAAGAAAGTTGTGGAGAAAAGAACGGGGGGGGGAGACGTTGTAAGTGAGGAAGATAAGATAACGAAATTGTTTAGAAACCCATTCCCCCCTAGGTGATTAACCCCCCACAGCTGGGAAGGAAGGAGAGTGAAAAAAGTCCATTTCTTTTTTTAAAGTACTTTTTTTAAGTAATCTTTTGAGGAATAGAGATAAATTTCAGAAAAGCCATACTCAGATTATTTAGCCGCCCAGAGGTATATATAATTTTTGCTTGATACGGTTCGGGTTGTTAATAATTGTGCCCAATCTCGGGAATTTTTTAAAAAATATTTAAACGAATTAAAGCATTGTTATGACATTGGATTCTAAAAATTATTCCCCGAAATTAGGGGTAAAGATTTAAATCTTGAAATAAATAAACAAACAAAAGATGTGTATACATTTGTATAATTTTGTATATGGTTTGATATTATGTTTTGCATTACTATTAAAAATTTCAGTTGTTTTGTGTGTCTGTGTGTACATTTTTAAGAGTAAATAGAGCTGATTTAATTTCATAGTACCGAAAAAATAGCATTTTTAGAATTTTTTATAACCGTTAATGAATTAAAATATTAATTATTTGCTCTGCATTTTAATTAATTTTTACTAACCACATTGTTTTATAATATTTACTAAAATGCTAAGAATAATATGTTTGCTTCTTCATTAAAATAAGAATTTTACCTTATTAAATGTTACAATTTTTTTCATTAATAACCTTATTCTACAACTTTATTCTACCAATTTACTGTAGAAGCACTTAGGAGTTTAGCTTTTTCACAATTTTTCTATAGGTTAAATTCCCAGTTTTAATGTGTAGACATTTACTTTAAGGAATCTTTCTAGTGTGATTTAAAGCATTTGAAAATATTTGAGGCAACATTCAATCGGAAATTCTAGAATATACGCAATGACATCGTATTACAAGCAACAAATACTATTATTGTGAAGCAACAAATATATCAAGCAACAAATACTATTATTAATAAGTATCCATCCAACTGTCATTTAAATACATTTTTTAAGACTGCTTTATTAACTCTCTTTTTTGCATAAAATCGTATAGTCTCCATAAATTTCGCATTTTAGCTTCATTAATTTTTTTTTACATTAAATCATCTAAGTTATATTTTAAGAACATTTTAAATTTAAATCTACAATAATCACAAGCAAGATTTATGAATCAAATATATCCGCCAGCAGTTTTTAAGACATTCTTAAAAAATTATCAATTTCAAGTTTTGTGAGCAATAAAATAAAATTATTCTGATTACATTTTGTTTATTTAAAACTAAAGCTCTAAAAGATGCAAGAAGTCGAAAATAAAATAAGATTGCAAGTACCAGAAAAAGTGGTGTTGGAAAAACATATTCAATTCTCCACATGTGTTTAGTAAGTGTCTATTTAAACGAAAGATATTGATCTCCCTTTTCAGGTAGTGTTTTTTCCCAGAAAGGTGGTGACGGGAAGAGTGAACCCAGGGAAAGGAGGAATGAAGTACGGACCTTCCAAATTCAAAACATCTGCTGATTTTCTGTAAATCTTTTAGCCACACGCAGACTTCAATTAGCAAGCATTTTGAAACGTTTTCACATTTAACACACTTCAAAAAAAAAAGAGTAAACTGTTAGGATAAATTTTTATTTGAAATAATACTTTTCTAATGCTTTCACATTTTAAATCTTAATTCTTGTAGAGAAATTCACGTTTTAGGGGAAATTGATTTAAAAAAGTATTTCTTTCTATATCATTTAAGAAGTCATTAATTCACCAAAAATGAAATTTATTTTATTTAAAAAGAAATTTAAGTTTTTCTGCAAACAATTTTATGTGCAGACAATAATTTAGAACGGAAATGCTTGTACATATAAGGAAGCTAAGAATTACACACAATACATACGTGCGTGAACAAAATGGTTGTCATATTTAAATTAATATTTTTGTGAATATATTTTATCATAAAAGAATTTCAAAGCCACGGTTCTGTTTTTAATCTTTCAAAATTTTTATTCATTAATATGCAAATTTACAATGAAACTTTTTTTGGAACTCAGAAGGTTTGAAGTTGAAAAACATTCAGCCAATGAGATTAAACATTTACCAGTAAGAAAATAA
>JAPMOQ010013705.1:48760-119717 GCA_026543055.1 Argiope trifasciata
GAAAGTTAGAGTTTTCCACTCTTACTTTCTACTATACTATTAAAATAAAACGTAAAGAATTCTCATGAAACGTTTTATCATCACAGATCTGTGGCATTAAGAAATGGAGTTAAAAAGAAGTTTTTATAGAATTTTGATTAACTAGAAAATGTATAGAGCATTAAAGTCCAAAGCTTAAATAGACTATGCCATGTGTCACTAAGTGCGAAGAGTAGGAGCAGCGACCAGATAAAAAAACATTTGCTGAAACCCAATTATAAAAGACTATTTTATAAGGGAATGTGAATAGTTTTGATATATACTGGGTGAATATTCATATTTGGGTAATACTAAATGATGGCTAAGAGACGACTTCTTTTCAAGATTGATATAGTAGTAATCAACACATTTATCCTGATTATACAATTATTGTGGAGCATAAATTTTTTTGAAGAATCCCATTTCAAGATTTCATAAATATCAGTAGTAAAATCACAAGCAGCTATTCTACAAACTGAACGGCAATCAAAATATACAAAAGATTTAGTTGATTTTGAGAAATATTGAATGTCATGCAGAAAAACATGATGAAACAGAACTTTCAGTGAAACGGAGAGGCGCATCGTGGGCACCAACACACTTAGCAAAATGAGAGAGAGATACCATAACATTGAGAAAACTGAGAAAGAAATAGATTAATATAGATAAAGTGTAGTTCAAGAATTAAAAACAATCATTGCTTGGGTAATTAAATAATTTTTATATCTCTTCTGTTAAAACAAATATTTTCAATCAGTTGAAAATTCTCAGAGTGAAATATTAAAAAAAAATGTTATGGTTAAAAAGAAAAATAATAAACTGACAGATATCCTTAAAGCTATTTTAAGAATGCTATTTTATATATAATTAGAGTGTTTAAGTGGAGTATATTTTCAATTCATTTAAAAAGTAGAACAGAATATATTGATTTTTAAAATTTATATAGAAAAATATTATTATCGTTTAAATTTTAAAAGATTTTCCCGTAATACTTTTTCCTTCTCAAATGACATATGTTTTATATCAACGTCTCCTACACACAATCATTCTGCAGCCACCATTGGAGGAGCTGGTGCAATAGGACTTGGAAGAGGACATGCTGCAGACGCACATGTAGGTTGTTTTACTCTGATTTTAGGTTCAATTTCTCTTTTCTTAGTCTCAACTGCAGATTCAGAAACATGCAAATTTCTTAGATTGTGGAGCTGATTTAAGAGCACAATTATTCATCACTGCTTTTTTCTGATACTATTTTTCAGCCTGCAACTTATTCACAACATTATTTGAAAAAGTAAATGCTGAAACCTGATGCATAAGTTATGAAGAAGCTGAAGATAACTTATTAATACCTTCTGTTTTTGATTTTACATTAGATGTTGATGATAATTCATGTCGCAACTCTTTTCTTGCTCCATGCTCTTGCCTTCTTTTTTTCCAGTCATTAAATTCTTTAAGAAAAGAGTGAAACATATCAGACAATTTCTCAACCTGTGAGGAAACAAAGAAATATATTAAATTAAAAACTTTCTTCTTGTTATGTTTGATTACCAGAAGAAATTAATATAGTATTGAATTTTATTCGTAACATAATAATTTAAGATTTACGACCTGAAAGTTTTAGTTCCTTATTACCTTTTTATTATTTGTTACTCATTTCACAAACAAGCGGATGGATAAAATGGACAAGTCATATATAAGAAAGAGTTGGGGGAGGGGTATTACAGCAGAAAATCAAACGTTGTAAAATTACCTTTAGTATGACTTAGGTCGATAGCTCTACAGGGTACATAGTCAGAAGGCGCCGCAAAAATTATGTACTTTTAAGCCCTTTTTAATTACTTTAGCCAAAAAAATTAAGCACCTTTGTACATGTAGGCATATGCAAACCAATGTATTTTCTAATCTTAGGTTATTTTCTGTTTCATAAGGATGCATAATTTTTGATTAAAAAATGTTTTAAATTAATTTAAATGTGCATTTTTAAAATTGTAATATTTATTTCTGCATTTTCATAATATTAGCTCAATCTCTTCTTTGTAAAACAAATGATGTTTTTTTGGTATTGACAAAAATTAAAACATATTAAAAAATTAAAAGAACTATCATTACCAAATATTTAAGTGTAAGGTTAACAATCAAGATCTTTGATATTTTTCATTATTTTTGAAACAAAGTACCAGATTAATTAGATGGATAAATCATTTCTAAAATTGTCGTCATTGACGTAGAAGCACATCATGACCAAAAGTGATTTGATTTTTATATGTGCAACAGCAAACAAGATTCGGCATAAATGGCATAGAAAGAGTAAATTTCCTCCTGCACTTGTTTCATTTAGAAATTTTACCTCCAGTCCTATTTAGCTAAGAACTATGCATTCTGGAATGGTTATCATTATAAGACTGGCCAAGCCACCAGAAAAATTGATGACAGTGCATATTCTAAATAAGTTTTAAAAATCCTTTTCCTTAATATAATAGGATACGGCGATCAGAAATGTTCAGGTTACAAAAAAATTGTCTCATTACTTTTAACCTCAAAAGTTTAGTAAATTATTATTATTATTTAATGTTTAGGGTATATGAATACGTTAGGAACACTTTTTTTTTAATTTTTCCAAAACGTTTACACATAGTTATATTTTGAATATCCATATAAAAAGAGATAGGGAATAAACTTCTATGAAACTAAATAATATCATTTAAATGATAAAATTTGTTTAAAAATTTTCCAACCTCGAAGAGAGATATAAAACAACAAATTTCATTGTTTAGAAGTTTAAAAATGATTTGCTTAAATTTGTAGATGGCTTAAGAAATATATTGTTACGGATTTTCTATACTAATCCTCAAATCCGTCGGGTTCGTTTTTTTAAAAATCTCGTATATAGTGGTGGTGTATGGTATTAGAGATGATGATGAACACACAGTGATCAGTCCTTGAGTAGAAGACACAACACAGACGTTTATTTACAGGACGGGGACAGGACAGCACACAGACGACAAATATTCACAACACAAATATGTACAGGAGATAGCTATTTACAGCCGAGACGAATACACAGGACAACACACTGCAGATAGTAGTTCACAGGCAGAAATTCCGTGGTGACAATATCCACAGCTCGCAGAGCGGTAAGACAGGATTCAGCCGGAGAGGGAATCTTTATGGGATTCACTTTACACCGCCTGGGTCTCTCCAGAACAAGCTGAAACTATTCCGCTATCTTTTCTTGCCTTTGCTGTCGACTCACTACTTCGCACAACGGGACTTCTCCTTAGTTCGGAACAGCTCCGTTCCCGACGATGGCACAACGGGCTATGAGACAGGCTTCGTCAGTATATGTTAAATATATTAATTTTTATCAGACAATATAAATTTAAAAAGGAACGCACAAAAATTAACAATCACTAACACATCTAACAGGGCAATAAATATGTAACCATAAGCATGTAAAAATACGGAAAACATTAGAAGACAATTATTATTATTTATGTATAAGATATTAATAAAGCAAATATCAAACTTGTCATAAAACTGACTAAGAACAAACATGGAGACATATTGATTCAAAGTTGCCAAGGACATATTAATACAAAAGAATAATATTTGCTTAGTTGAAATAACAATGATCAGCATCAATGTTACTTGAATGCAACATTTCTTTTTTTAAGAGAACATTTTTCTTTATTTCAAATTAGGGTTGGAATTTTTTTATTTTATTTGAATATGGCTTCTTTACTGAATAATTGTTTTTGCATAATAATCTTCTTATTTGATGGCTCAGCAGTTACTTTAGGATGACAAGGAAAGGAATATTCAGACTTAACTCCTAACAAATGTTTAAATGCTGTTAAGTGATTTTTTATTTGATGTGAAACAATATTATCCATTGCTGTTAAAGAATTCAATTCATTATAAAATATACCCATTGTAATCTTGTTACATTCTAACTGACAAGGACCTACTTCTGAAATCATTTTAGGTTCAGAATTTATGATAGAAGCAGTGGAACAGGAATTTAGAAGATCCCAAAAAAGATTGTTTTGGCTAGAATTTATCGAAATGCAACACATATGCTTACATAAAAAATTAGAAATCATATAGTACAAGTGTACAAGTGTATGATTTCATACATAAAATATAATTTCTGCAAGCAATTATGCAATTGTCATTGCAAAAATGAACTTTTGTTACATTATATATGTTTTTACCTAAAGTAACTTTTCACTCATTTTCTTTAATTTGTTCAGAAATTACTTAAAAATTCTTACCATTCCTGTGCCTTTTAAAATTTAGTGTTGCCTTTTTAGTCATTTTACCCTTTTGAGTTTTAACGTAATAATCAAAATTTTTGTTCTTTACTAATCTAATTAATTCAAAAATAACTTTATCGACTCTTTTTGTCCTTTCCACCTCTAAATAAATGTTTTAAACTTCTATGAAAATTTTCAATATGCATTTATATTTATTTTAGCACCCTTTCTGAAGCAATACGCCCACATCTCGCATGATAATTAAGAAAATACTCATAGAATTCTTTAATATTTATATCTTCATTAAGCATCTTACAAAAGCTGCTAAGCTTATTTTTTTTAATTATTTTTATCCAATTCATACATTAGAGTTTTTAAAGTTTTATATATATCTTCCCGTATTTCCTTTTTTACAGAATTTAATTTTTTCCTCCAAGCTCGATCTACATGCCAAGCACATAATAAGTAATGAGCACATGGACCAAACACCCTAACCCAAGCATTTTTAAAACATAGGGGCATCATCACTCATAAAAATTTTAGGAGTGATGCTTTAGAAACCATTGTTGTTTTAATACATTGAAAAAATTGTGTTAAAATTACAGTGATTACCGAAGATGAAATACAGAAGGCAACAGGAATACCATCCTCGTACTCATCAATCACAAGCACTCTAACTAATTCTAAATTGGAATTAGGAATGCTGTGTGTTGAGTCTACACAGATTCAATCTGCTCCTATACTATAAAATATGGATCTCTGAAAATGCATCATGAGCATTAGCATAAAATCTTTATTAGGAATTTAAGGATGAACATCATCCTGTCTTTTATAGAAAAGCTCAGGATTATCTTTTTCACTCTTCATTTTATGGACCCAAGCACACAAGCTAATTTCATCATCCGGAATAATAGAGCCTCTACTAGGAAGCCTAATTCCAAAATTTCTCTTGATGTTTTAAACATCTTTCTTGGTAGTTAGGTGTTTTCTTCCAAATGAAGTGTCCAAGAACTGCCGTACATCTTGTAAGGCTTCTTTTCAGCAACACCTTGAAGAAGTTTACCTGAAATACATTTACAAAAATTTTTTTTTTTGTTGATAAAGCTTTTACAGGCATTTTAAAGATTTAATAAGCATATTCACCACCTGTAGTTAAGCATCAGCTGATGATAATTGTTTTATTTGTTCAAGGTCATATGAAATAAGTTATTTCTTCAGTTGAAAGAAAGAAACGAAAACGATATCAGAAAACTGACAGGGCTAGAATTGTAACATAATTTTAAATTAATGACATTACTCATTGTTGCCAAAATGATAACAAAATACTTTAAGGTAATAATCATGTGACATATTTAGATAAATGAAGATTCACTACTGGGACAAAATACCAGGAAAAGGCTATATCAAACCACCCGTTGGCTTGATACTAGATTGCATGTTTGTGAATATCACCGATCAGTTGTTGATTATCATTCAATGATCATCGATTGATTAACTGTTTCTTTAGCCACCAATTTGATGAATACAGGCATAAGAGCAATAAAGAAGCTGTGTTAAAATAATATATCTCTGGTATTCAAAACTAATATATTTCAAAATGTGATATCAACTTTATATGAAATTTGTCAACTACAGGAATTGTGATTCATTGAATTTTTAATGCCATTTCAGAACAATTTGTTCTATAATAACCCATGTATAAGAGGAATTTATTGAAATAATAGGGAATGAAGTCTAATCTCTAGACATACATACCCATTAGAGTTAAAAAGATTAAAAGAATCATGAATTAAATTTTTATATATTTACAAGAAGATTTCATGGTTTGTTTCCAATAGAATATATTTATTAAACATTATTTAAAATAGATTATTTGCAAATCATTCAACCCATAACTAAGAGTAGATTCTTATTTACAAACCTAAATTCTATGATATTACAAAAAATTACAGCATAAAGGAGTTTAAAAAAAACTTTCTTTTAATCTCTAGCAATATTATTTTGTTTGTTAAAAGTAATTCTGAATATAACTTTTACCTGCTATTAATGTTTTCTCAACTTCAGGCAAAAGAACAAGCTATAATGACTTCTCATGTTTATAATGTTTCTTGTAATAGGAAACTTCAACATGAAAATCAAAATCGTTGACAAAAATTACAGCTGTACAGTGAAATCCCTTCATAGTTCCTTAGGGCTTTAGTTGCTTCATACAAGATTCTATTACATTTGGTTTGTAGGAACCACTGTGATTACATTAATAAGATGTATAAACACAGTTTTCACTTTCTTTTTAGAATTTATAAAAAAATTAACATTGAAATTGTTTTTTTCCCACTGCCAGCCACTGTAGGAAATCTATAAAAAATGTATATCTTTAAGTATCAGACTGGTAAAAATTGTGCTGTGTGCATACAAGGATAAATATATAGCATATATTTAAAATATTCAAACTTTTCCTTTTAACAAAATTATAGTTTCTAATGCAGTTATTGTTATAAACTCTAAAGTTATAAAAAAATAATTTGACAACATGCATTCTTTTTGTTGAGCATTTGTGACATCGAAATTATTACAGTCTTTTTTTATAAATACTGTCTTTCCCTTCATGACTAAGCTATTTCCTATTTCGTTTACATACATAGAAAAAAATGCTGCCATGGAAGATTCTTCTTAATGCTATAACACTAAATTTAAGAAGTAAAATAAAAATATAAGCGTTTTTTTATCATACTTTAAAGAAATGGATCTTAAAAAAAATTTAAACTGCAAAGCCAAATAATCAAACATCATTAAGCTGGTAGATTTTACAAAAGATTCTTCCTTAAAAAGGCAAATCAATAGTTAAACATGTCTAAAGAAACATATCACGCTATACCGATAGATGTAATTACCGAAGAAATTCTCGAATTTCAGCTTTTTCGCATTAGTCAATGAAAAGTTTCATTTCATGAAAAGTGCATAAATGCTCTCTGAAAAACTTACGGCACAATTTTCTTCTAGGCACTTAATATTTGACATAACAACATGATGAATTTTTCACACGTGTGTCGACATACTTTTTTTTTTATGCGAAATGTTTTTAGCAATATAAAAATACAAAATCAGTTTTAAGCATTTTCTTATCACTTCATGAATGCGTGATAAATGGGCTTGTAGATAACATTTTTTCTAAAATTTTTTGCCGCATGTTACACTTAAATTCCATGCTTATTGCATGTCCTTACAATACGAAGAATGTTTACCGCTTCGCAGATCAAAATTGGTTACTGTAAAATGAGCGGGAAAGACATTTGCCAATTTTAATTTACTAGTTAATAAACCAATCAGATTCGACTTGCGTACAGGGGTGTCCTAAGATTGAGGCGCCTCTCACAATAACACTGGAATTAAATACTACGCAAGCCGAATAATCATAAAAATCTTTTGATTTATTTTTTTTAAAAAAATAATATTTTGAATTATTTTCTTCAAATGTCCGTAGTAATGTAATTTAAATTATTATATTAAATTTTAATTAGTATTTTCAATGTAATACTGTTTTGTAGCATTAATTAATATAGCTCTTTAATTAGTTTGATACTGTTTTATTCATTCCTTTCCTTTTTTTTTTTTGTAGTTCAAAGCATACATTTTGACAAATGGCTATGGCAGTGTTTTCGAAAAATTACATATGTTCTTTTGTCTATATTATTTAAACATTATTGAATGTAGAATTTTATGAATATAGTTTCTTTTAAATAATTATTACTCTTAAATAAGTTAACATTTTTAAGCTTCAGTTGAAAATTAATTAAAAATAAGCTTAAAAATTAATTAAAAATTTTCAAGTTTAAAAATAACCGGAACACCATTGACTTCAGTTTCCTATAGTTAGTAAATGGGCTCACATTAAATGAAATCTTCAAAATGATCGTTGTATAACACCGACTTCAAAGAAGGCTTACAGCCTTCTATTCCAGAGCTAACAACGCAATTGAGGATTGTTGAAAGGAAACTAAAAATCATTTTACACAGCAATCATTCAAATTTCATATTAAAGTATCCACCATCACACCAGTATTTCATGTTTTAACATATAATAACATTAAAGAAAATTACTTAAATTTATAATCTCAAATGTTAAAAAAAAAAAAAAAAAAAAAAAAAAAAAAAAAAAAAACACCGCTTTATACTTGGCGGAGAACATTAATGACAGACTCATTTACTAAAACGTTGCGGATGAAGGTTTAAATGCCTTGCACAAAAGTACATGACCCGTGATTTTTATGTTACATGAATTGACCCCATTGTAATGACTTAATGTTAAAAAAAAGTTAATTTAAAAGGCATTCTCAAAAATAGAGATCTTCTTATTTGCTTGAAAACTCATTTGAAGAAGTGATATTGATTATTAAATTTGGCGCGTATTGTGTCATAAAATTGATTATTATTTGAATTTTAATACAGTTATAAACCATATAAAATTCTTACTTAGCTTTTATTTCACTGTAAAGTCAAATTAGTCTTTTCTTTATTTTTATGAGCAGAAAAGGATACTATACATTTCTTTAATGGCAAGGCAGAAGTAAATTTAACCATAGAAAAACGGCGAAAAAAAATTCAAACCCTAAGTCCTTCTGCGGTAAACTTACATAATAGTATAATAGAATAAGATTATTAATGGGGGAAAAAAACTGAAAAACTTTAATACAGTAAAAATCTTATGTTTATTTTTCTTACGAGAAGCAAACATAGTATTCGTAACATTTTAGAGGATACTATGAATAATCGTGATGTAATAAAAATGCAGAGTGAATATTTACGATTTTAATTCCTTAATGGTAATAAAATATTTTAACAATAACATTTTTTTGATACTGTGAAATCAAATCAGTCTTATTTATACTTTAAAATGCACACACACATGCAAAATAGCACAGATACAAATATATACATCTTTTTGTTTGTTTGTTTCCAGAATTAAATCTTTCTGTGCTTAGAATAATCCATTCGTCAAATGATTTTTTCTAATTGTTTAAAAGAAATGAATGGCTTCTTTTTAAACTATCTATGAAATCACATCCATAAAAGTATTAATTTTATTTAATATTTGCCCCATAACATTTTGTTCAAAATATATGTAACAAATAAGAATTAAAGACCTCTTTGTAGTATAAAACGTGTTAACTTGTCAACTTTAAAAAACATTTTCTAATAATCTAAAATTGTGTGTGAAATAACAGATATTAGGGAAAAAATATTTTTTAAAAAAGATTCATTCTTTTAAAACATTCCTTTAATGGCAATGCAGAAGTAAATTTAACCATAGAAAAACGGTGAAAAAATTTAAAACCCTAAGTCCTTCTGCGGTAAACTTACATAATAGTAGAGTAGAATAGGATTATTAATGGAAAAAAACTGAAAATAATGCAGTAAAAATCTTATTTTTATGTTTCTTAACGCCTTATCACACGGTGAAATTTCATCAGCACTTTTCCGTTTCTACTATCAAAAACCGGTAAAGCAAGTTTCATAATCGACAGCTTTTTCTAATCAGCTAGAAAATGCTGTCGGAAATATTGTCCGCAAACGAAATTCAACCAATTATGTGAAACTTTGAAGTGACGTCACTTTCGTTGTCGTTTGCTGAGGGAAAGTGCCGATGATATTTTGCCGTGTGATGCCTTTATTCTTTAAAATGCACACACACATACAAAAAAGCGCAGATGCAAATATATCGAAGCGCCTATTTCAGAAGCTAGAAGTTCATCCGTCAAAACTGCTGATTGGCTGCTGATCAACCTTAGAAGATTGGCGAGCAATTCAATTGGCTTGAAAAAAGGGTGGTTATTGGCCATTTCGGTTTTTGTCTTCGATCTTTGTTACCTGAAATGAATTACACGAGCAAATTATGCAACGCGAATTTTTAAAAATAAGATTATTCAAATAAACATTTATCTCGCGCCCATAAGTAACCGTCAAAATCGTCTGCTGAGGAAAAAGCCAAAAACTCTTCTCGTAACTATTGCGAAATGAAATTTTCGTTAAAAAGCATTCTGTCCAAGCACTTTACTATTCATAAAATCCGCAATGAAAGTAACTTTCCAGTTCAGTGACAAGAACAAAATTGCGTTAAAAGATTTAAAAATATTTCCCAATTTAGGATACATTCGCGCTAAAAGCACAATTTGGAAAATATCGGAAAAAGCCTAGAATTAGAATTTAAGGATACCTCAGGGATGTACAAAAAATTTCTTCTCTTATTTGTAATGAAAGTTATTGTTCTGTCTTTCTACTAAATATATTCTTTATGCTTTTGAAATATATAGCATTTGCTAATATAGTTCAAGATTCTAATATGGTATTTAAGTAATATTGTCTTTTAGAATTCTACAAGTGGTTGGTAGATGAGGAAAAGAGGACAGATATGAAATATGTAATTTTATTCACAAAAAATAGTTTCTCATTTAAATCAACAATGTTCAGTTGCAACCGTAGTGGCAAGTATCAAAGCACAGTTGAAGAGAGAAAACAACAATTAAAGACACAAAGAACAAGAAAAATGGGTTTTCATTTCATATCATCTATACTTTTAAAAGATTATGACAGTCGTTTAATGGTAACATATTTTACAGAACATTATAAGCATGAAGCTCTTTTGTGTCACATACCAATACCTAAATGTGAAAGGGAAGTTAATTCAGGTATTTATTGTTTATTTTCAATTTTTTTGAAAATTTCACTGCGTGATATTAAATGCTGAAAAATTATCAATTTTCTACTAAATACATTTATTATACTTTTTAAATATACAGATTTTTCCAATATTTTTTGAAGATTTTATTTAGATCTATTCTAATTCTCCAAGACAATAGTGCTTAAATAATATTGTCATCTAAAATTTTACAGTGACTGGTTCTAATGGCTAAAAGCTCTAGTTCATTTATAAAATAATACTATCTTTTGTGCTATAAATAATTTTGTCGCTTTAATAATCTTGCAAACCTATCTTAATTCCCAAAATTCATCATAATTTCATGCCAGCTAGCATACCAGCATGTTAACCATTGGCCTTCTTTAAAGCATTTTTTAAGTCAACCCTGCTTTTCACTAGCTTCAGCCAAATTGGTATACAAGTTCTGTTTTTAAATTGATATTAGATCCAGGAAATCTTGGAGTGTTCTCTAACTCTTGAGGCTTGTATTTAAACATGTAACTTTGACAAGTCAACGATTCATCTCAGTGAAACAAATGCAATATATACATTTATAACTGAGAAATATTTTCTTGTCTCAGACGAGCTTTTAACTTGCCAACAATATAACAGATTTAACTGTCACAGATTTACTAAAATGAAAATATTTATATTGATAAAATGTTTTGAAAGGTGAAAAGAAAATGGAAAGTGTTACAGATGGGAGAAAAATAAACTCTTTGTTAGTATTGATCTCCTAGTTAATGCTTCATTTAGAAAGAATTTTAAAAAAAGTTTTTTATATATATACTAGCTGATACCCACTAGCTGCTTTGCCTAGTACCTACGCAGAAATAAATTTTTAATATATCGGGTATTCAGAGTATGTTAAATTGGTTAGTCTTATGGGAATTTAAATAATACAGAATTGTATTAATATAAAGTTTAATCGCATATTCAGATCTGTTGTCTATTGAAATATGTTTTATAAAAATTCAATGCACATTTTATTATTAAACCTAATGATTTAAAAAATCATATCAATTATGGAATAAAAGTGTAAGGAAAATTTAAAGAGAGAAATCCATTTTTCTCATACAAAAAGCAAAATTCAAAAAATAGAATTATGTAGTCAAACATATGAATTTTATTCCTTCTGATTTAATTGAAATTACGTCAATTTTTTAAATGCTGTTTTTAGAAACCTTAAGTTGCTAATTTGATATGCCTTCTTTATAGAGAAAATCCTGAATGGAGTTCTAGAAAAAAGAATTTTGGAAGATGTCAGAAAATCGATGGACAACACAATTGAAAGAAAGCATCTAATTATCAAAAAAGATATTCACAATATTAAAAAACAGTTCGGATTATCACTTCAAAGTGAAGGATCAATATTACAGAATGATGAAAGTAGTGTCTGTGCTTGGGTTGAGAGTATGAAAACCGAAATATATAACCCTGTTCCTTTTTTTTAAAGACAAGATGTTGAACATGAGGTAATAAGTAAAAAAGATTTTATGTTAGTTTTGATGAACGAATTTCAAAAAAATATGCTTAGTAAATTTGGGGAGGGTAGAATTTGTGTAGATTCAACTCATGGGGTTTCGGGATATAATTTTGAATTGGTAACTATACTTGTTATAGATGAATATGAAGAAGGAGTTCCTTTTGCCTTTTGCATCCTGTCGACAGTTGATACCAAAACACTGACCCACTTTTTCCAGTGTGTTAAGTCAACATTATCTAGAAATTTAAGAACAGAAATTTTCATGAGTGATGACGCAATAATGTTTAAGAATACATGGATTAGTGTCTTTGGCTCTTGCCAAAAATATTTGCTATGTGCTTGGCATATTGACAAAACTTGGAAAAAGCATATTAAATTCTTAAAGAAAGAAATTCAAATTGATGTCTATAAAACATTAAAAATCTTACTTTATGAATTGGATACTGATAAATTTAAATTAATGTTAAATAATTTTTGTGAAATGTTGAAGGAGGACAGTAATGCAAATGACTTTTACGAGTATTTAAAAACTTTTTATCTGAATAGAATAGAGAAGTGGGCTTATTGTTTTAGAAAAAATGCCAAAATAAACCTTAATATACATATAGAAAATTTTCACAGATTATTAAAACATATTTATTTAGATGGTAAAAAAACTAAAAGAGTTGACAAAGTTGTATCAGAATTAATGAAACTGGCAGATGCTAAAAATTTTGAACACGTTATTAAAGTTTTAAAATGCAAAATTACAAAAAGGGCAACAGAGAATTTTAAGAGGCGTAAATTAGGTAAAGAGCTTAGAGACGACATTAATGAAATTAAGAATAATGAATGGGAACTACTTTCTTCTGGGAAAAAATACATCATAACTAAGGTTCACGCTTGTGATAATGAGTGCATTATATCTTGTAGAAGCTGCATGTTGTGCATTCGTAGCTACTCTTGCACATGTCATGATAATGCTATTCTAAATTATGTGTGTAAACACATTCATCACATGTCAATTTTCTTAAACAATGAACATAAATTTACGGGTCTCTTGAATAATAATGTAAATGCATTGACTAAACCTAATCTAGTTAAAACAAATTCAAATAAAAAAATTAATAATTCATTTGAAAGAATGAAAGTAAGAGAGAAATCTTTAAATGCAAAAGCAGAACTTATTACAAACTTAACAGATAATGCATGTATTCCAATAAATCATCATGTATCTGCAATCGAACATTTGTTGCAGTTTAATCACATTACTACAGAGCATAAAGAAACTAAATTGGAGCCTTCGAATAAAAAAATTATACCCCAAAAACTGTTTCAGTCTATAAAAAGGAAGAATTTGGCAAAAAAAGTGAAGCTATCCAACCCTACCTCTGTGGAAACTGTATTAAAAAAGTCTATTCTTTTAAAAGAAGAAAGTACAAATGAGGGAAATTTAGACGGTGCTTATTGTTAAACTGATATACATGTTGAAGAGAATAAATTTAATTGCTAATTTTTGTAAATGCATAAGAATGAATTGTTTATTATTTGAATGAAGTATGTGTGCATTATTATCTTTATTTTTTCATTTTGATATTTTTTGTAACATCGTCTTCACAGTTTGGTTTTTAAATAAAGAAAACTTGTTTGTATCTTTTGCTTTATTCCATTTCCATTAAAAAATAAACATGCTTTATATAAATATTTTTAATGCTTTTTCAGTGACAAATAATAGCCCCATATTTGTCTATTGCAAATTTGTGAAATTAGCAGAGTCAAAATTGTATAGATATAATTCATCTTTTTTATATTCTTATATTCAAAGAGCAATCATTAAAAAAAATCCAACCTTGAGATTTTGGTGAATCTCCACATTCTGGTATCCGGAAAACACATTTTTCAAAATCAATGAAAACAGTTACTCAAAAGTTGACATTTATAGAACTAAGATTTGGTCTGGAATTCAATACAAAAATTATAAATTTAATTTTTAAAAAAATTATTATTATTTTAATTTTTATTGAAAGTTGCATTTTGAAGTTCGAGTTTATTAGCTTAAAGAATCACCAGAACAATCTTAACTGACCTTAAAAATCATTTGACATGTGCATTATCATTAGAAATTAGTTGAAATTTTGCCATAGCAATGCATTTGTAAAATAATCTATACTTATAATAAAGCTCAATGTGTGTGTGTGTTTGTGTTGGCGCTCTACAGACCAGACCGTTGGGCCTGCAGCTACCAAATTTGGTACATGCATACCTTGGAAGTCGGGAATGTGCACTTCGGAGCCCTTTTTTCGAATTTTTAATTAGAATTTGAATTAATTAAAATTTAAGCGAAATTTCGACGTTTTTCCGCTATAACTTCAGAAAATATTATCGCACAAGCATGATTTTAACATCAATTTAAAGATTAAAAAATTATATTTCTAACGGTATCAGTGTTTTAGAGTATAACTCAAACTTCTATTTTTAACGAATTTTTAAAGAAATATTTTAACCATGTTTTTTTGAGTACGTGACTAGATAAAATAAAATAAAACAATGCCGGAAGTTCAAATAAAAAAACAACAACTATTATTGCAAATCAAATCTAAAGAAATATAACTTTCAGCACGTGACTGGATAAAATAGCATAAATATAAAATGTGACATCTTCTAAAAAAATAAATGCAAGGCAAAGGATTTTATGATCATTTGCAATATCTATAACATTAATTCCATAAATTATCTTTATTTACAGTAAACTTGATTGAATTTAGACAGGATATGCATTGTAATCCCGACGTAATGGCATATTTCTATAATCGTTTGCAATGTCTGTATCATTAATTCAATAATTTTTTCCCTTTTTCGCTTTCTTTAAAAAACATATTTAACATTTTGGCAATATCACCGAAAAAAACATTTTTAATATTTTAGAAGCATAATCGATAAACTGTCAGAGCATTAAACTCAAAAAGTTTTTCCGAATAAAGTTACAGACTCTTTAACTACTAATAAAGGAATCTTTTATTATTTCTTAATCTTTAACTATTTCTTAAATTTTGACTAATGAATATGTGATTTGATTGAAAATTTTAGAACGCATTACTCATGGCGAACCAGCTGGTCGCCAAAGGCGGCTAGTACTGAATAAAGATAAAACATAAAAATCACAAATTGTTACTTGCACTTTGTTATAGGGAAAAATAGTGGATTTCAGTAACTTAATTACTCCATAATGCTGCTGTTTAGTTTTCCATATATATTTCTTTTTAGTCTGGTATTGATGAATTTTTCACAAAATACCTATTTTAATCATAATAAAATAAATTGGAAGCACCTAACCAATGATGCAGAATAGGAAAATACTTAGGTGTATGTACACAAAACCAGGTTATTTTATAAAATAAAGTTGATGAACAACGAAACATCTACAGAGTTATAAATATCCTTCAAAAAGCATTTTGCAGAATAATGAGTTTATTTGAAATTTGTCAGTTTTAATTTGAACTGTAAAAATATAAAAATTGCTTCCCACTAAAATAGGAAATGAGTTTTATTTATATTTTAACTATGGTATTTAAATTAACTTTAAGAGTCAAAAATATATGACATTCATGATCCAGAAGAATGCTCTCTATCAAAGAAACTGTAAGAAAGGGAATGAGTGTTGATTACGTACAGCTATTAAGTAATTCACATTCTTTGCAGCTGAAATCTTGTTACGAAAATAACTTTTCTTTGAATTCACAATATAAATGAATATTACTCTTAGAATAATTAACATTTAAAAAGTTAAGGTAATGTTTGGTAGTGTAAAGAGTTTTTCACCAGCTTATGCTCCAGAAAGAAATTTCATAGCTTGTGGCAGATAATAATATTTTCTTACTTTCAATCATCACAGAAATTTCTATTTTTAAAAGAATTATCTGATAATTTGATTTCTTAATCCAAAAGAAATAAACATTAGTTTCACACTTGAGTCTTGGCTCTTTGTCATTTTAAAATCCACCACAGGATTCAAAAAATTATGTTCAAAAAGGGTAAATATTTTTAGACCATATATCTTATGATGGATTCATGGGATAATACGGCATTTTTGTTTTTTCTTATCAATGTTTTGATTGTTGTAGAATTAAAAAAACTCATTACTAGTTTTCTTTTTATTAACTTATTGTAATTCTTAATATGTGTACATAATTATATTAAATATAAATATCGTAAATGCCTGCATTTTATATGATATAGATACTCAAAATATAGATACTCAAGCATTTTAGATTATTGAACATAGCCATATTAAAATAAAAAATATTAAATATGCAATTTAGAGATTAATTACATGTTAGGTGGTATTTATTTAAAATTATATATATATACTCTATTTATAGAACAAATAAAACCTTTGAGTAAATAAAAAAAAACTATTTAATTTTATTTTCAATAAAAGTCTTTTCTAACTGACACCATTTGTGTAAGAAAAAAATATAATATCTTCGGCAGTTTCCGTCAACAAACGACAACGAAAGTGACGTCACTTCAAAGTTTCTCATGATTGGTTGAATTTCGTTTGCGGACAATATTTCCGACGACATTTTTGAGCTGGTTAGAAAAAGTTGTCGATTATGAAACTTGCTTGACCAGTTTTTGAGGGTAGAAACGAAAAAGTGCTGACAAAATTTCCCCGTGTGATAAGGCCTTTACCCTAACAAATCAACAATAAACATGTCACACCCACTAAGCATTACGATAATTTAAAAAATCCCAATTCATGATTCCCATTCATTGAGTTATAATAATATTTTGAATTCAACTTTTTTTTTTTTGTTTTTTAAATATATATAGCAGTAAGCTTTTAGCCAAAAATGCAGTAATTCGCCAAGATAAGTAAAACATATGCATTTTCTCACGTGGCTTAAGGCCTTATCACACGGTGAAATTTCTCCAGCATTTTTCCGTTTCTACCCTCAAAAACCGGACAAGCAAGTTTCATAATCGACAACTCTTTCGAATCAGTTCGAAATTGTCATCGAAATATTGTCCGCAAACGAAATTCTACCAATCATGTGAAAGTTTGAAGTCGCGTCACACAAGTGACGTCACTTTCCTTGTTGTTTACTGACGGAAAGTGCCGAAGATATTGTGCCGTGTGATAAGGCCTTTAGATAACCAATGAGCGTTAAGATGGACAAGTCTCAGCTTCGGATGTTGGCACCTGTCAAATATATACATCTTTTTGTTTGTTTATTTCCAGAATTAAATCTTTCTTTGCTTAGAATAATCCATTCGTAAAATGATTTTTCTAATTTAATAATTTTTCTAATTCAAACGATCGATGAAATCTCCTCCATAAAAGTATTTATTTTGTATAAGTAATATTTACCCCATAAAATTTTGTTCAAAACATATGTAACAAAAAAAAAATACAAGACCTCTTTGTGGTATAACGGAATTTACTCTTGGTAGGAAAACTCGGTGACAAAGTTGTCACCTTTAGGCTATAGAAGGAAGTCGTATCTTACTGAACGCCCCTCCCGGTAGGAAAACTGTGAAAGGGGTGACAAAATGTTCCGCCTCAATCATCATGGTGGAGACGTGGCTATCTATGTTTGAGGGTTTGTTATTATAAATGACGTAGTTATCCATCCACATTCATGAAGATTGAAGGTTTGCATAAATATCTATAAAAAGTAAAAAAAGGTCACTTCTTAAATAGACAAGACTGATATTTTAATAACAGTAGAAAAAAAATCCTAAAGAGGCGAGATAAAGTCAGTAGTAGATCCAAACGGATGATTGATATTATTGTGAATTTGATGAGGACTTTTTTTTTCTTTTAAAAAAGAATGTTTGGAATGTCAGAATAAATTCAAATTTTACACTCCGGAGAGAAGATTTCCATGATTGAATTAGAGATATAAATTTTGATACTCATTTTATTCCAATTTAATTTATAATTAAATGATTAATTCAAATAAAAAAATAACTTAGTCAATTAATTTTAACTATTTAATGAAAAAAATTCCTTGATAGGTAAACTATATAATTTCTTTAAAAAAATTAATGAATAAAACTGCAAAGGAAAAAGTATAGATCGTCAAAGAAACAATTAAATGTCGATTTTTAATAAAAAAATATCTAATATTTTTAACATCTAATTTGATAAAACTTTATCTATTAAATTATTTATAGACAAGAAATAAAGTTTTTAAAATTCCATTAACTTAGAACAATATCTTTTGATGATTAATAATTAATATTTAATAATATTTTTAATTAAATTAATATTTTAATTATATGTTAAGTTATATAATTTATTAAATATTTGAATTATAATAATTTCAATAATAATTTAATTAATTTATATTTCAATTAATTACTAATTTTAATAATAATTTACTTAATTTATTTTTTACTTATAATTATATGTATTATTTCAATACTTGTTTTGAAACTAACATCAAACATTTTCATTTATTAATTACTGGTTATTACAATATTTGTTTAAAATAACGTAAGAAATGAACGTAAATATATGAAAGTGTAACCTGCAACATATTTTAAAACTCTCCAAATAAATAAATACTTCAAGATATACAATTTTTCCAATTATTTTTAAGAAACAAATTTTTGCTTCAGAAATATAAAAAGTTTATTTCGGAATTATCTCAAAATTAGGACATATAGATTAGTGACTTTTATGAGGAGGGGAGGGAATGATTTTTATTTAATAAGGAAACATTACAACGTCTTTCGGATAATCGTGAAAAAATTACTTTTGAAGTAAAGGTTAAAGTACTGAAAGTTTGAAAAATAATCTGAGTATTGGACTTAAGAATAGTAGTAAACTATATAGAAAGGATACTGTCTAATAAGAAATATTCTTTTAAATTAAATCTTTTTTAGAAATTAAATAATCCAGCTGGAAAGATCTTCCCAAAACTTCATCCATGCGCTTTAATAAGGGCGTTATCCCTTTCCCTATTCATACATAAAATTGCAGAATCCTAATAAAATCTTGTATCTTTATTATAAAATTCGCTAAGAACGTTTTTGAAATATAAATCTTTGGGATAAATTTAGAGTTTATTGCGTTTATTTTTTAGAAGAATTACTCCCTAGCATACTTTAATAGAAACCGAAAATCAAATTTGCATTTTAGACGAATTTTTTCCCCCAATCCGTTAAAAACAAAATTTGATACAAAACTGCAAATGTAGTCAGAAATTCATAGAGCAAATAGAGTTTGCAGGCTTATGAAAATTCTATTTCTAATATACGGAGCAACAGATGGTCACTCCCTTGGTTCCGAATGTGACATATACATAGCATGTTAAATCTATGTACCAAATTTTATCCATCTAGCTCCAGTTTTTTTATCATGTTAATTTATATTCGCGCAGCTGGACAGATAGACTACATCTGAATGGATTTTGATCAAAATTTGGTAGAAAACAAATTTGTTGCAAATATCATGAAACAAATTTCATTTGTCGAGCTCAAAGAGCTATTAAGTTATCGCATTCCAGGACAGACAAGCAGAGAAACTCCATACCGTTTGTGTGTATGAGTGTGTTTTGTACGCATTGAGGTTTAAAACGGGAAGATTCGTCAAGTTTTTGAGTCAAATTTTTTAAAGATTGTAATACTTACTCTATACTTCGATAATGAGAAAAAAAAAATTTAAAAATTCAATCTATATTGTTGCTGTTGTTTTTAATGTGGGCTGTTTGTTTATTGCTAGTGTTTAGAACCTAATTTCAGAAGATTTCATTTATGTTTGTGAGGTACAAAGAATTATATTTTAGGTGCTTTCTATAAAATTTTATTATCTAACTCCTATGCACTATTTTATTTATCTTGTTCACTTGTATTCAAATAGTCCTACATACTTCCTAAGAGTGTATTTCTTCAAAGTTTTAATAGAAATCTTCAAATTTAGTATAAAATCCATGCATCAAATTTCGCACATATAGCTCAAATCGTTTTTCAGTTACCATGTTCTAAAAACATGTTTTCAAACTCTGGAAGATCTGCAACGCAGACAGTAATCAAAATCATGACTTTCAATTTACTTAAATTTTATTTATTTATTTCCGAGAATTATAATTCTATGCACTATCTTCATGTACAAAATTTGGTTCATAGTTGTTTTATTAAATTTGTAGATTTCTATCAATTTTAAACTAAATTATTCTCAGGAGGTCTATATGGTTGTTTGAGTGCAGGTGAGCAAATACAAAATGTAGTACAATAATAAGTACAAAACGTAGATAAATAAATTATAAAAAATTATAGAAAGCACTTAAAATATAATTCCATATCATATTTTAAATGACATATGAATGCAATAACTTAAATCAAAATAAAGGAAATTTGGTAGATAATTTTATTACTAAAATTGCAATCCTATTTTTCAGTTATATTTGGGATTCGGGGTCCAATCGGTAGAAGAAATTTACCTAAAATTCATACACAGTTTGCATAGCTGTATTAAGAAGCATGATACTCTCATTTACGGGGCTCTGAAAATAAAAATTTGGACACTCCTGATGTATACGACCTTTATTAAGGTCCATTTTTGTGGTAAGAGGAAGGACGATAACATCATTATTAGAGAGTATACGAAAACTTTACGGGAAGACTACTTTTGTTAACATTAAATTAATTACATTTTTTTAAAAGTTAAGATTGCGACTTTAAAAAATATTATGATTAGTATGAATATTCGAGTTAAAATCGACAAAATTCCCCGAATTACAATAAAATATCTCCATTGATATGATGTGGAAATTTGAAGAAATGGTAATACTTAAAAACTACTAATACAACTTTAAATTAATTCTTTAAATTGAGTTTCTTGCAAATATTAGTCTCTTCAGGAAGAAAGTTTCGCTTTCAATTTGACAGTTTATGAAGATAACATTTGTAAAGATGCAAATTTTCTTAATTTTCTCATTTTTGGTTTTTGAAACTTTCTCTCAGTAAACTGGAAGGCGTTTACAAAATTTGTTTATTAAGCAATAAAATAATAAAAAATACATTATTTTTTCACTAAAATTGTAATAATTTCTTTTTTTTTTCATGTTATAATTAGAATTCTGGTTTCAATCGTTGGAAGAAATTATCTCCAAAAACGCATATACGATTTTTCATTATTCTCATATACGGGGCTTCGAAAATAAAAATCTGCGTTTTTGCGATGTTTATGACTTTTCATCATATGCTTGGTGTCGATGAAAATTACTCAAGAAAATAGGATTATAAAGATCGAAATAAAGTAAATAAAGTTGATCAAAGTAATTAAATGAGTTTATAAACATAGTGTTAGTATCACGGAATTTTTCCATTACGGAAACAGATTTAAAAGAAATTTTGGACCCAATATGCTTTTATATATATGTAGGTGTCAAATTCCATTCCAAAATGCTTAGTAGTTCTGAAGTTATAAATTAATTTTGTTTGCTTAAAAATATGTAATAATTAATCAATAATTATTCAGTTAATATCATTATGTGTTCCCTGCTTTAAAATCTTATGTATTTTTAATTAAAATTATTTTTCTGAAATTCTTAATTTATTGTCGACTTTATACATAGGAAATTTTATTTTGCATAAAAACATAATTCTGTACTTTAATCCTTTCACAATTATACTAATCATAACTTCAGAGTTAACTTTATTAAAATATTTGATGTGTTTAAATTACATGCTTATACTTTATTTACAATATATGTACACATATGATATTTTGTTTTACCAATTTTGTTTACAGTCTGCTTTAACTGTTGAAACAGTTTAAAGGAGCACTCGGTGAGAAAAACTTTTCACCCTCATTAACCGCCCCAAAGCCCTTGAGTTAAGCTTCTGTCGAATGGGGCGATATCGGGAGGTCATGGCTCATATTGTGAAATATCTCTGGAATCAATATTCAAAAATTTCAACAGGTACGTAATAAAAAAATGAAATACGTAATTAGCTGACAGCAAATTATCAGTATCAATTAAGTGACATCCAATTACAGGTATCATCAAACCACCATTTATTTAATTAAAAGGATTCTTGATTCATGGATTCAATAATTTATTTTAAATATTTATGCAAAATCTTGCTCTAATTGCATTGTAAAGTGATTTACTTTTTCATAAATTCCTCACATTCTTTATAGCAAAAAATCAAACAAGGTTTATATGACAAGACCTTACAAAAAAAGATTTTTCTTTCTAGAAATGTTGGCCTATTTAAAAAATGTCATATAAAAGAAAAACAAACTGATATCAATGCTATCTTCTTCGCACGAGGCATCTTCAACTACCCTCATTTCTATTTCAGGAAATAAGTTGTCATAGTATTAATTTCAAAATGATATAAAATGATTATCAATAATTCATGTCAATGAATATCATAATTTACATTCCCTCAATGAATATCATAATGAAATAAGCCTCACATCGAAAAAAATATCTTATAACAAAGTTTATAAGTGTATTTTAAATAGATACTGACCCCTGCTGAAACCAGTGAGCAGCTTATCTCATTGAGCATGAACCAAATTTCTTTCTTACTCAAACTTCCATGGTAAAATATTTAGTTATTTTCCTTAGAGAGGTTTCTGCAGTTATTCAATGCGGCAAATACACTGATGGAAAAAAATCCCAACACTAGGAAGGAGCTGTGCTAGATAAACGAAATTTGGTAGGCGTGTTTATACATCTGAAAGATGACGTCGATTCAAATTTCGAGCTACGCGCGTAAGTGTGGCGCTAGTAGCGACACTATGAACATGCAAATGAGGTTTGCTTTAAATAAGAGCTGTAAGGTTCGTGATTGTTATTTACAGTTGAGATTTGACGTAGTGGGTTAATGTTAGTAAAGGATGCCTCTGAGAAGACGAAGAAGCCATTATCAACAGCTCACTAAGTTTGAACGAGTCGTGTTGTAGGGCTACGAGAAGGTGGGTTTTCTTTCCGCGATATTGCTGAAAGACTTGGCAGGAATGTATCCACTGTGCATGAGTATTGGCGGCAGTGGTCAAGAGAAGGTACTGTCTCAAGAAGAACAGGTTCCGGGCGGCCACGTGGTATTACTGAGAGGGAAGACCGTCGCATTCGGCGTATGGCTGTGGCTAATCCTACTGCGTCTGCAGCTGAAATTCGAGCTGCAGTTGGCACCACAGTGACACAACGAACTGTTACAAATCGGTTACTTCAAGGACAGCTCCGAGCCAGACGCCCTGTACAGTGCATTCCACTGACACCAAAACACTGCCGTTTGCGACGTGAGTGGTGTCAAGCTAGAGCTCATTGGAGGACGGAGTGGAGATCTGTTGTGTTTTCTGATGAAAGCCGGTTCTGCCTTGGTCGCAGTGATAGCCGTTTGTTGGTTAGAAGGAGGCCAGGTGAACGCCTGCTAGTGACCTGTCTGCGGCCTAGACACACAGGGCCTACTCCTGGAGTTATGGTTTGGGGAGCAATTTCGTATGACAGCAGGAGCACTCTCGTGGTTATCCCGCGCACCCTGACTGCAAATTTGTACGTCAGTCTAGTGATACAACCTGTTGTGCTGCCATTCATGAACAGCATTCAAGGGGGTGTTTTCCAACAAGATAACGCTCGCCCTCATACCGCTGTTGTAACCCAACATGCTCTACAGAGTGTCGACATGTAGCCTTGGCCTGCTAGATCACCAGATCTTTCTCCAATCGAGCAAGTATGGAACATCATTGGACGACAACTCCAGCGTCATCCACAACCAGCATTAACTGTCCCTGCATTGACCGCCCAAGTGCAACAGGCATGGAACTCCATCCCACAAACTGATATCCGACACCTGAACGACACAATGCATGCACGTTTGCATGCTTGCATTCAAAATTCTGGCGGTTACACCGGTTCCTAATGTACCAACATTTCACATTTGAAACGGCTCTTCTCGCCAATGGCTCTATCTGTGATCTTGAAACTTTAATCAATTAAATATGTTACCTAGACAAATGTATTCATAAAATTTCATTACTGTACAATAATGTTTCTTGTTGTTGGGATTTTTTTTTTCCATCAGTGTATATTCCGTATTTGCTATGCCTTAAATGGATATAAAGCGGTAATTACTGTTACACATTTAATATTTTTCTATGATTGAAACAATTTGATGTTCACATAACTAAATGATCTATAGCTGATTAATAGGAGAATTCTATGCCACCAAAGAATGCCCTGTTTTTTAAACAAAGGGACGATTTATCCTTTTGTTCTTTTAAAAATAACAAATATTTTTAATAAAATACCATTGATAAATTTTCCATCATAAATATTTAAATACATCTTGGATGATGAATAGAAATTATTCCAACTGTAAATACTTTTTTTAAACGCGTGTCAGATAAATCTAAATATTGGCATAAGGTAATCTATCAATGATTTTAATACATCATTAGTAATATGGTTAGCAATCTGGTAAGGAGCATAGTTTCGTTTATTAAAATTTCTGTTTTTATTATAATATTTTCATTTTCAGTGTAAAGTGGATTTCTCAGCTGGAAGAACTATAATGTCAGTATTAAAATAATTCATTTTAACTGATTCTTGTTATTTTTTTCAATAAACAATTTTTTTCTTTAAAATCTTGTTATGCAAATAAATAAACTACTACTTTAACATACAGTTTCATATGTTTTTTGCTAGAAATTGTTTTTTAAAAAACACATAAAAGAGAAATGAAATCATTGATTTTGTTGCCTCAAAAATGAAATAAAACATAAATTTGCTATAAAATTGTTTCAAAAAATTGCAATAATACTTGCTGTGTCTCATTATCTAAAAATAATGGAATAAGATATGAAATTTTTAAAAAATGAAGTAATCGATGAAAAAGGACAGTAACCCACCATTTGACTATCAACCAACTTTATTCCAGCGTGTAATGTCTATGTATTATTTTTACTAGAGCTTTATTTTATTTTTTCAAATTAAATTTTAATAAGAGAAACAAGCATATAGTATATTAAAAAATCATAAAATTTCATTAATTATAAAATATGAATTAGCAAAATAAAAGCATCTTCGAATTTCTAATTATCAAAACAGATTTTCAACCCCAGTCCAGCCATTCTTTCCATACCCTAAATTGAATCGTAAAAGGGAAATGGAGAAATCTGTGATTGGGCCAGTTATTCATAGAATTACAGAATCATTCGAAACCGCATATCACTGTAATTTATACTATTAACAGGAAGTGTTTGTAAAGGCCTTATCGCACGGCGAATTATCGTCCGCACTTTCCATGAGCAATTTTCCTTTTCTACCCTCAGAAAAGGTCAAGCAAGTTTTTTGTAATCGACAACTTTTTCTAACCAGCTTGAAAATGCTGACGATAGTGACAGAAATATTGTCCACAAACGAAATTCAACCAATCATGTGAAACTTTGAAGTGACATCACACAAGTGACATCACTTTCGTTTAGGGATTAGAGATGCATAATCCACGATTTTTTTATTAACAAATATTTTTGCTATTGTTATTTTTAAATATTTGTTCCAAATAACTGTTATTTTAATTACACATTTAATTAAAAATTACTAATTAGAATTAATAATATTTTTAATTATCATTAATATTTCATTAAGTAATTTAAGTAATGTGGGGTTGACAATTTATCTATTTGACCAAAAATTTTAAGCTTCATTTTTTTTCAAAACCATCTAATTGATTCATTTATTGAATTAAAGTATTTTCTGAAAAAAATTGAAATTAAAAAGTATCATTTCTTTAAAATTTTTTTTTAAATTCTGTATTCTGCAAACAGATGGCGCCTGCAAAATGAATGCCAAAACTAGGTCATTTCATGTTCAATTAAAAATGATCTCTATCTGATACTCATATTGCCAAGCAAGAAATCACAGATACCAGAAACTAAGCAATTACTTCACTCTTACAAAAGCATCCTTGAATAGCATCAAATAACTGTGATATGCGGTTTCGAATGATTCTGTAATCTATGAATAACTGGTCCATTCACAGATGCCTTTTACGATTCAATTACGGGGATTTGAAGAATGGCTGACCTGGGGTTGAGAATCTGTTTTGATGTTTATTGTCCCCCTGTGGGGGGCACCCTTCCTCATTCTCTATTCTTTCGGAGGCGATTTCTGACGGCAGATGTTCTCTATGGGATCTTTCACAATTGATATATGCGTTGTTTGGTCAGTTAATTCTTTGGGAACTCGGAAGGAGTGAACTTTTGCTAGGGGTAGAAGCAGTTAAATATCATATTTTATTGTTATGTTTTATTACGATTGCCATCAAGAGCCCTTTAACTCTTTTCATGCATAAGATACATTTGTAAAAAAACGCTTTCTATCTTTTTGTAGCAAATATTTGAAGAAAACTTTCTATTCAACATTTATTCATAATGATAAAATCGAATCGTTATGGGATGGTAATTTCTTAAATGATATTCCTTTTCTGTTCTTGAATGCAACTGTATTAAATTATTAACTGATTTATCATTTTGGTCAGAGTAGCTTTCAATTTTCAGTAATCTGTATGGAAACAACAAATATAAATAATATCGTATTTAACTCATCGGATTCATTAAGGAATTATTAATAATCTACAAAAACCAATCGTGGGCGTTATTTAGTTCATATTTTTAATTTGTGTGAACTATATTTTTGTGCTATGAGAATTATATAAGTGCACCTAACAGACTTAACTTGACTTTTGCACTCTCAATGAATAAACAAAACATAGTATCATTTTTGTAAATTATTTATTTTTAAAATCTATATCCGAATTATAAAGCAACAGTAAGATTATTTTTTTCGGAAATTATATAAATGGAATGAGTTTTATGCTAGCATCTGTTGGATTACCTTGTTAGAGAGCAAAATACACAAAAAGAGGAGAATATTTTTACAAATTACGATCTAAAACTTTTATGGTTTTTGAAGAGAATTTCGAAATTACATATTTCATTTAAAATATAAGATCATTTCTGCTATTTTATATAATTATTATTTATATTAACGAAATAATACATTAACTTTAGTGTTAAGTTGTTCTAACTGCAATTACTATATAGTTTTGAGAATCACAAATATCACGTTTTGCTGTATCTTTCTTATACACAATTTGTAAAAAAAAATTATATGAAACATAGTTAAGAAATATGCTAGATTTTTAAAAATAATTGTATTGCACTTATTTTAACATTTAAAATTGGCAATTTGAAGATGCTTTTATTTTGCTAATTCATATTTGGTAATTAATGTAATGTTATGATTTCGAAGCTTCAATGAAGGGGATGGGGCATTCTCTGCGGCCACAAGAGAAGAATATTTTGTGTTCCTGGTAATTCCTTTTCTTTCCCAGAAGGATCAGGGGTTCAAATGATACCCCTTCTTATCTTTCAAAGGTGTCAGCTAAGGCCACGCGAATCAATACGGGGAGTTGTTCGATGCTGTTCAAGGTTGAAGGAAATTGCGCCTCTTTTTATTTATTTATTTTTTCCGCTTGCAACATATTTGCCTTCCGTAGATTTTACATGAGTATTGTGCAAAAAAAAAAAAAAAAAAAGGAAATATACTGATTCCTTCGATGTCTTTTTGGTGCATTCACCTAAGAATGATTGATCATATATTAATTATTGAGCATTATGATATATATTTATATATACCTTTCAATACATTTTTTTAGCATTTTAAATTGAAAATATCCATACTGCGGAAACCTGAGATTCATTTTATTTACATTTGTAGTTACAGTTTTTGATAATTCTCTCTCATTTCTGAGGCTTTTAATTACGAAGTATTGTCAAGTGTTTTTCATGACGTTTCATGGTACATTAACCAGAGAATCATCAATTTTAGATTAATAAAAAGAATTTTTTTAAGTTGATTATTTTCCACGTGTTATACGACAAAGAGATCTTGTGACCTTCTTTGCTTAATATATTTTGAACAAAATGTTATCATGCGAACTCTTCTCATACAAAATACATGCTTTCATGAATGTGATTTCACAGATCGTTTAAAGAGAAACCATTTATTTAATTCTATACAATTGAGAATCCTTCGAATAATGGACTATTCTAAGGATAACTAATTTTATAATTTTTATAGGCTTTATATATATATATATAAAATTTTTAATGGATAACTTAATATGTTTATGCATTGCTCTGAAACGCGATTAAAATTGAATTACAGTTCTATTACTAAAACCGTAGCAGATTTCCGATAAATCCAGCAAGACAAATGCCCTAGAGTCTCTAGGATGAGAAAAGGCCCCAAACAGGTCTAATTAAAGAATTTCATTTTTCTAGTTGCATAATAAGGTACTAAAACATACAAATTAAAAAAAATTACAAAATGCTGGCAAATGTAACACCTTATCATGTGTGTCAGTCATAGTTAGTTTCTTATACTTTTAACTATGCTCACTTATTTAATAGAATATTTGTTGACACCTAAAATTTGTCTCAATACTTTTGTGCAGAGATGTGAAAGCCGGGAAATCTAGAGTCATAATAAATCAATAAAAAGAAATATATTTTTATTTAGTTAATGAAATAAAAAAGATTAACCTAAACAAAATAAATATGAAATTTAATTGACCAATTTAATAGAAAAAGTGGTCTCATTCTGTATATTGCCTTAGGCGATTGCCTATGACTGCGAAATACCTAAATCCGCTATTGATTAAAAACCGAATTGGATTTGCTGCCCGGTGGAATTCTGGTGGAATGATCGAGTTAGCATTAATAGTAACGAGTTTCTTTCACATTTTAAAGCAAATTATTTTGGGGAATGGATGTCTATGTTTCAAGTACCATTTATTCTTTTGTATATTAATCCACTTGATAATTCTGACTAAAAATTTGCATTTCTTGCTGAAAACTTAGCAGTAAATATTCATTTTCGCTTTCTTGTGCCTGCATATTTCCATATTTAATATGTAGACATTTGCTTTAAGCAATCTTTCTAGTGTGATTTAAAGTGTTTGAAAATACTTGAGGAAGCCTTCAACTGGAATTTCTAGAATATGTGCAATGGCATATATAAGCGAAACGCTAAAGAAGTGCATATATAAGCGACAAATTTAATAATATCATTAATAAGTATTCATCCAAATGTAATTTAAACACATTTCTTAAGAATAATTTATTAACTTTCTTTATTGCATACAATCGTATAGTCTCTTATGACCATGCATTTTAGCTTTATATACATTCATTTTTTCTACATTACGTCATCTAAGCTATATTTTAAGAACATTTTAAATTTAAATCTATAATAATCACAATCAAGATTTGTGAATCAAATATATATGCGGCGGTTTTTAAGACATTCTTAAAAAATTATCAATTTAAGATATGGTTAACAATAAAATAAAATTAATTCAGGTCACATTTTTTAAAAATTTAAAACAAAAACTTGAAAAGCCGGAAACAAAATAAAACTACAAATATCAAAAAAAGTGGTGCGAGAAAAACATATTGAAGCCTCCACGTGTGTTTAGTAATTGCCTATTTAAACTAAAGATACTGATCCTCTTTTTCAGGTAGCTCTTTTTCCTGGAAGTCGAGTCATAAAAGTTGGTAAAGGCTCCAACATCTCAGGGGAAGGGGAATAAAGGACGGACATCTCAAGCTCAAATCATCTGCTGATTTTCAGCAAACCTTTTATCCACACGCCGATTTCAATCAGCAAGTATTTTGAATCGTTGTGTTGTTTCATATTTAACACACTTAAAAAAAAGGGGAGGGGAAAGCAGCAGGACTTAATTTTACTTTAAATAATACTTTCCTACTGCTTTCCCATTTTAAATATTAATTCTTATAGAAAAATTGACTTTTTAATTCAATAATTCTATACAAAAAATTGTTTTAAAAAAGTTATCTTTTCTTTATCATTTCAGACGGCATCATTTCTAACACTACAAAGTATTCCATAAACAAAAAATAATTCCAAATGTCTTATGAATCTAACTTATAAAAGAATTTCAAAGCCATTGTTTTGGTTTTAATCTTCCAAAAGTTTTATCAATTAATATGCAAAATTCCAATGTTTTTTTCCCGTGCATTATTGTATAAATGAAATTTCATTTTTTTCTTTTTAAATTCATTTTGAAGTTTTTTAAATAAACAGTATGAAGTAATAGAAATAATTAATATGCTTGAAAGTTCATATCTCTATTTAAACTTATAACTGAAACCGAAAATGATAGAACACGTAAATTTTATTGCAATAACAGCGTCTTTACATATATTATTGATCTGAGGCAATTTCAGGTTTCCAGCATATATTCTCTGTAGGATTTCAAGACCAATTACTTTCTTTTGACAGTAATCGGTTATCATTCATTGGTATGCCGTTTCGTCTACTAATTCTATCAGAATTCAGGAGGATTGGCTCGTTGAAAAACGTTCAGCCGATCAATAAAATATTTGCCAGTAAAAAAAATTAATAAATAATTCGATATTTTGTTCTTTTTATGACAGTCATCAGGAATGACATAATTTATTTTGTGCTTAATATATATATATATATATATATATTTAGCTTTTTGTAGTAAAAAAAAATGAAAAAAACCCCTCTTTTTTGTATTTCGTTTTAATCTATTTTTATTAATCATTTATTGGCACTGACTAAACCGAATATTTGAAGGTTCGGAATATCTTAAATGATACTCTTTTTTTGTTGTTAAGTGAAATTAAATTAAATTATTGTCTGATTTATCATTTAAAAAATTATGCAGAAGAGAGGCTTTTTTATTGAAAATTATGTAGATGCCTTGAGATTCATGGAGATATCGTTCAATTAGATTGCCTTGTTAATCCTCGATCTGGATGGTTTCATTCTACATGTGAAACTTCTGGAAAGCTAGGGATGCGAGACTTGTGTCATAAAAACGCATCGGTTTTCCAAACGAGATACACTGCAAACGAGCTTTTTGCTTTCCTCCAAATTTACGAGGGGTCAAGAGTCCCTAAGTGTAGGACACTTACCCCTCAATCAAGTCAAATGTTATCGCTTTCATTTATTGTGCACTACTTCAAAATCTAAGGGATTCTAAGAGACCAGCCACGCAATTGCTTCCAGCAATAGTCATTATCTTGAGATAAGACAGGAAGAGCTCAGAACCGTGTCTCTGTGAAATGAGAAACTGTCTGCATGTGATCAATAGGTTCTGTTGCCCGCCCCACCAGAACTATTAGAGGGGGGTCTGCTCCAAGAACATGCATCATTGTGTAAGGGACTATCCCCACTCCTATGAATGACTGAGTTTTTGTTTGAGAGCTTCCACTGGACAGATCGTAACTATTGCAACTTTCTATCGTGATTACAAGAGCTGTAGTTGAAATATCACCAATAAGATCATGTTAAGGATTTGAATCACCCTTTTTGTGAAAATTATTGATCACTAGTATTTGTGACTTTCTGATATTGGTTACGTAATAACCGTTCTGACAATATTCGTCATCCCTATTAGGGGTGGAGAATATTTTCAGAACGGTCATTACGTAACCAATAACAGAAAGTCACAAATACCAGTGATCAATACTTTTTTTAAAAAAAAAGCTTGTGATTCAAATCCTTAACATGATCTAATTGGTGATATTTCAACGGTTGAGTGGAATATGTGCTCCATAAATTCCTCCCTCATGTCATTAAAAGATATCTTTTACTCTCAGAGTTGTCACATTATAACCGTTATCTTTGCATGCAAGATTTGGCGATTTTACAATGAACGCCTTGTAAGAGTGAAGTAATTGCTTATTTTGTGGTCTCTGTGGTTTCTTGACTTCAGTGACTTCTTGCTTGACAATATGAGTATCCGATAATGATAATTTTTAATTGCCCGTGAAGTAACCTTCTATTAGCATTCATTTTGCAAGCTCCATATGTTTGCAGAATATAGAACTAAAAAGAAAATTTTAAAGAAATGATACTTTTTCATTTCAATTTTTTTTCAGAAAATACTTTAATTCAATAAATGAATTAATTAAATGGTAGTGAGATAAGATCATGCTTAAAACTTTAGCTCAAATAGATAAATTGTCAACCCCACATTACTTAAATCAATAAATAAAATATTAATTATAATTTAAAAATACTGTTAATTTTAATTAGTAATTTTTCATTAAAAGTGTGATTAAAATTACAATTATATGGAGCAATTATTTAAAAATAGCATTAGCAAAAATATTTGTTATTCAAAAAATCGTGAATTAAGCATCTCTATCATCTAACATAAACGGTCTTCTACGAACTCCAGTGTGGCGGAGACTTGATCTTTTACCTAATTTTCAAGATAATTTTATCGTTTTCGGTGGCAATATCATCGATTTGTTTTGTTGTTATTTTAGCTTTCGTGGATAGTTCTTGTTTCTGTCAGATCTTCTGCTGGTCTAGCGGAAGGTGCAATTTGACTAAATAAAAAAGGAAAAAAAAAAAAATTTTTTTTTTTTTTGCATTAAAAGAAGAATATTTTTGCTCTCCTTTCAGAATGAAGTCTTAGATTTCATACTACATTAAAAAAATGTCAGGTTTAAATTTGTTTCACTCCCGTGAAGCGATCCGTGTGAAAGTCAAGGTAAAGTTAAAATATTGTTTGTAAACTGATTTAAAGGATGCATTATTTAATTATTAAATACATTCAATTTTTGTATTAAATTCTGCAGTTGATAAAAAGAAATCCACCCATTTAAGAAGCAAACATTCTCATGATTCTGATTACATTTTTTTAAAAACATTTTATTTTATGCATTGAATTCGATTATTGTAATTAAATAAATTTTCTTGCAGAATTTTACGTATGTTAAACCTTTATTTTCTACCAGTTTGTACTATAAGTGCATTGAAAGTCCTATATTGCTTTTCAAATTTAAGAATTTTTTTGAAAGTATGATGTACCGCAACTCGCTATTCTTTGATGTTGTTTTACATTTTCTTCTTTGCTTATTATATTTGTATTTTGGATTAAATCATCTGTATGAATTGTTGGAAATATTTCATGGATAGGAGAGACCTGTGACACATCATAACTGTCTAATAATTTGATTTATTCTTTTGTTTGTTATTTAGAAATGTGAAGGTCTTCTTGCGCCGGAATATCGTAGATTTAGCGTTGATCCTCAGATAACTTCATTTGAAGTGCTTCAAAGTTTATTAGCTAGAGCATTTGACATAAAAGGGTAAGGCAAACTGTATTTGCCAATATGTTCATTTCATTTGATTTATTCTAAGAATATAGAACTTTATTTTTTATTAAAATTTCAAGGAAATTACTGTTTAAATTTATTATACTGTATTAAAATAATATTTGAAAATTATTTGATACATGTTGAAAATAATCATGGTTAAATTTTGGCATCATGATTTTCCTTAAAGTTTTATTTTATTTGTTTATCTCACAATCTCTGAAGCTTTTAAATGGCTTTTTTAATAACAGGTTAGGAAAAGAATTTGAACTGATAAAATTTTAAGAAGACATAAATCTATATTGTTATTCTAGAAGAATGGAGGGAAATAATACACATAAATTTTTTATCAGTGATATGAAACCTGTAAGAAAACTCACTAATTTTGTGAAAATTTTATCTTTATTTCCTTATAAACTCAATATATCTCTTAATTTTAAAAACAAAAGTTCAATATCCCTTAAAATCAAATTATTTTTTTAAAAATATATTGGAATCGATCTAAACAAAATTACTAAAATACACATTTAATAGCATAAAGACAAATTTAAGCATTTCCAAAATGTGAAGTAATTCATTAATATTTTAACATTTAAATTCTGTGTACTTCATGGATTTTTCAATATCACAGTAGATTAAATTGCAAATTTATGTAGAATTAAAAGTTAGAGTTCAATGAATGTATTTAGCTTAAAAACAATTTATTGTTATATATCTGCAAATGCACATGCTGTCTATATGTGCAGATAGGTACTCATTTATTTCTACTGTTACCATAAAAATCTAGATTGGTAACGAGCTAAGGTATGGATTATATTTTCTGTAAAGTTTCTAGAGATTTCAGATATTTCACACTTCCTTGTAAATATTATTCCTTCCTTTGCATCTGAATATTATTTGCTTGACATTGACTTAATATATTATTAATGGTTGTTAAATGACTTCAAACATGTATTCCGTTGCTGACAACTTAAATCATTTATTAATCGATTTCATGTCGTCAAATTTTGTGTTTAAACATTAGTCTGTTCTATATTTTACTTAACATATGTTTTCTAATTCGGAGTTTCAAAATTATTCTATTGATATAAGTTCTTTATTTATTGTACTATCTTACTCTACAAATACATTTTTCCCTTGTAAATTTTTTTAAAGTTTATGACTAAATATTCACTAATTCCTTATTCTGTAATATGTACAATTCCTTGAACATTTTGGATGACTATCTTTTGAAATGCTAAATTTCTCTTAGATTTTAATTCATCTGAGATATTTTAAAGATCTTTTTAATTATTTTTTAATGATAACTTCTTTCAAAGCCATATAGGGTTGTTTTGTGTATGTTTTTTTTCAGTTGCTCAGCTATTTTTATGTTATAAGGATAAATGGCAATTAAAGTAAAAATCTTGATATAAAAAATTCAAATATTTTATAATTCATCCAAGAAATTTATTCAAATTAAAACAACATTAATAATGCCTAAAATATTTTACACTTTTAAATACCTACTTGAGATATAGTGTTATGAAATAATAGTTAAGAATATTTCTTACATTTGATATTTTTTTATATAAATGATAAAATTTCATTTATTTAATCAAGATCATTTTAAGGTGTTATGGTGGTATGTTAAACTAAGTATTTAATTAACAAATGCCATTTGTAATAGGAAGTGAATTGTACCCAAGAATTGAATTTCTTTTAGAATAATAATATTTATTTATTCAGTTTTGAAATTTTCTAAATACTAATCTACTTTTTTTAGTGAATTCTCTATAAGTTATTTTGCCAGAGATGAAGAAGGAAAAGATACATATTTATCTTTATTATCTGATTGGGATTTGGATGCTGCTTTCTTAGGATCTTCTGATCCATGTTTGCAGTTAAAAGTTGACTTAAAACCTTTTGAAGAAGGTAAGTGTAATTTAGATGTGTTTAATTTCCTGTAAATGCTGAAATATTCATGCATTTTTATTTCAATCTTCAATGTGCTTCAATCTCATTTCTGGTATTGATGATTGATCAATATGAGCTATAGAGGTAACTAAAAAAGTATCTGATTCAAAATCTGACTAATTTAACAAGTTATTTTTCTGCTTTTTTTTTATTTGCCTATCTTAAACATTTTTCAAGTGGAATGGATTTTAATAGTAACATGGAGTAAACCAATTAGTTCACAGAAATTTTAGATATATTGACTTAGCATTTCCAATAACTTTCGGGGATATCTTTTGAGAGCTCCTTTTTCTGCATCTGTTTTAAGTCACAGACTTATAGCTTTCAGATCTTGTTACTACTTTGCTATGGAATTCTTAATGATTTTATAATGAGCAACTAAAATATTATTCTTGCAGATGGATATGTCTTTGCTCAAGGTTTTAGTTAATCTTTATTATTTGATATAATTTCTTTTCTCCCCCCCCCATATATGTCAAAGTTTCTGTTTATTCTGGATTTACATTTCTTTCAATATTTTCTTTGTTTTTTTTTTTGTTTTTTTTTCAAAGTTTGAGAAATTAAAATTTCACAGTAAAAAGATAGGTTCAACAGATACATTGGTTGATAAAACCCAAAAGTTTTTTTGGTCAGATATAATCTTTATAACCCAACTACAAATCAGAATTACAAGAACTTGATATTGTGTGAATTCAAAATGTTTGTTCAAATGGTAAAAATTCAATGGTTCAAATGGTACTCAAAATTTATAATAAAATACCTCAATGAATGGATAAAAAGACTTAATATTTCTGTAATACAATTATTTTTCCTAAAATTTGTTGTAATTCGATTTCTATCCATCTTCTATGTTATCCCTTTATTCTGCATAGTTAATGAAATTGCTTTACACAATGTCTTCAATATTTTATAACCTTTCATGGTAATGAGTTCTTCCATTGCAATTTTTTGTATTGAAAAATGAAATTTTTGTTGGATTTTTTATTTGTAAAGGGTATAGACTCAAAATTATTTCTTTAAAAATATATAAATCTAATGATTGTATATTCATTTAAAATATATCTTGCTTTGGTCTTGTTTCTTAATCCTGAAAATGCATATTGTTGACTTCTTTTGTGGCTGTCTATATTAAGTTTTGGGATTTGGAAGTAAGAAGTATTAACTGTTGAAAATTTAGAAATCCTTAAATCTTCAACACCATAGGCAGTGATTTTTGAATTATTCTCTAAATAACATGTTGTATCTGAAAAATAACAATCAAAGTGATTTTTTTCCAAACTGAAGCATTTTACATTGAACCAGTTATCTATATCTCATTCAGTATTTTTTGTTCCACATAAGTATCCAAGAATAGTTTAATAGGTCAAGAAAATCACTGAATATAAGTTCCTATGTAGAATATTCTTCCTTTTCTTTGTAAAACCAGCTGTCTTGAAAATGTTTATCCAGTCATGCATAGTATAAACTGGCATGGGATTTTTTATGACACTTTTTTTTTCTTGCCCTTAGCCTTGTATATGTTTTAAAAAATTCAATTTGTCTGAATATTTTTCTGATTTAAAATATACCATTCTTTTTTCATTTCTGCTCAACCTAGTTTCTAAAGCGATGTGTGCAAAAGAATATTTGGAAATTTTCGAGTAAAATTTAAGAAATAATTGGCATTTAGGGATATCACTTCATTTATCTTCTCTTGCATTAATTCTTTTCAATTTGTAGGTTAAGGAATCATAGTAAAAAAATTTACCTATTTTTAATGACATCCTTGTAATTTTAATCCTTTGCAAGATTTCATTATTAAAAAAAATTCTAAATCTTAAGAAATTATTTTGGATCAGAAATTTCTGATCTATTATTAGATAATTCTGATTTATATTAGATTTATTTATAATATAGTATAAACTTGATTTTCAGTTAATTGCTATAACAATATTACCATTTAGAAGGGAGTTTTCTATTTTATTTATTTATAATAAAACAGAATTTTTTTGCTCAGACTGTATTTAAACTGTAATGTTTTGCTAATAGGAATATTTTATGTCCATTTGAAGGAATTAAAAGTGATTTTTAAATATTATGTTTAATATATTGAGATTATCAAATTTAATGTTTTTATTTCTGTAGCTTTTATTATTAATTTAATTAAGCTCTTCACTAAACGATGAAGGTATTAAATCATTCTATTTGTAACTGTGCTACTTTATTATTGTTATGAAAAGAATCCGCCCTGAAAACTTTGAACTTGAAATAGATGGTGCTCATAAACTACATTTATCTTTATTTACACTGTATTATAATTAGAAAGGCAGATCGGTAGTTTTTCCTGTGGTGGGTAGATCTTCCTCTCTTTCTGTTTTCTTAATTTGAGTTATTAATTTTGGTTGAATATTCTTATGTAGTTTTACTTTTTATACATATTTTTGTTTCATTTGCTGATGTTTTTTAATGTTTTGCTTTGTTTTTGTCTTTTGCTGTTTAAATTGGTATGTCTCTGTGGCCGTAATTTTCGGGGTATTTTCGGGTCACGAGGTGTCAGTACTTTTGACCATTGTCCACCGATGCCTCACAGAAAAAATCCCTTATTTTGAATCCTTGCCTTGAAGTGGCCCTTGACCAAGTTTTCAGGCTGGATTCTTTTTCTATTGGTTATAGTTTTGATTCGATTGTGTTCCTTTTTGCTTAGCTTATTTTGTTAATTAATTTAGATTCATTGTATTTTAGTTGTAGCTGCATTTGAGCTCATCAAATACAATGATTGATTTAAAAGCAAAAACTTTTCAGATTCTTAAACTTGTTTGAATCCATAATGATTTTTAGTTTCGATTCCGGTTTTGGTTTCGTTTCCGTGGTTAGTGCCGTTTCTGTTTCGTTTACATAACTCTATTAATTATAGTAATTTGGATTTGTTTCATTAATTGGTTCTATTTCATTTACCTTTCATTTTGTGAACTTTTAGCGTTTAATTCCGAATTGAGTTTTAATTTCGATTTCTACTTAGTGGGTTTCGTTTTAATTTTTGTTGACCAAGAAATGGGTTTTAATTGTTTGAATAATTTTATGATTATATATATATATATATATATATATATATATATATATATATAATAAAGAAGGTGTAGTAAAGTCAAGCAAGCCTCTAAAAATACTTTAGTTATAAAACATCAAAATAGCATGACTATATTCTTTACTTATAATTTCATGAAAATTATGACTTATTTTTCTTAGTAAAATAATCAATAATGAAGTTATCAGCAATTTAAAAATACATAACCATTTGTAATTTATTTAGAGTTTGAAATCTCATTAAATTTTTGTTTTGCAGAAGTGTGCAAATATAAAGTGCTGAGCAATTATGCATATATATATTTTTACCAAAACATGAAATTTTGAGATATGACTAGATTCTTGACATTAAAATGTTAAATCTTCTCTTGTTTTATTAAAAAATATAATCAGAGTTTTCACCTTTTATAACAGTAGTTATTGATAATTGAATTCCATTTCATTCATAAAAACAAAATTATACTTATCAATTCATTCCTTTTTATTGCTAGTAAATTGGTTATTTACAATACAAAATTTTTAAGTTTAAATGAAATTGGGATTACAGATTTTTCTCATTGCAGAAGTTTTTTAAAGTAAAGTACCACTTGGATTGAAAAGGTGTCTTCTTATTTTTCTAAAAAAAATGTCCTCATATACCTCTTAATTCTTGCTGCATTTTAGAGAGAGAGAGGGAGAGCACTAAAAATGATTACCATTAAAACAACCCATATTTTATTAAATAAACATAATTCAAATCATAAGAAACATTTTTTTTTCATATTTACTACAAAATAGTTTCAAACTGAATCATATTGTTAGATTCAGTACTTTAAAAGCGTTGTTTACATTGAAAGAAATTAACGAAATTTTAATGCTTACCTTTTATTAATATTATTATTTTTTACTATGATTCGTAATTTTTAGTTGAAAATTTTCAATGTTAATTCCTTAAACTGCCTTATTTTTAAACCAAACTTACAGTTGTAGTTTATTATTTAACAGCCCTGATAATACTCATTTAAATAATAATAAAATTGAAAATTATATATTTAAGCTTTTTATAATAAAAATAAAAGTTTTTTATAGTAAAAAAGAAATTAAATGTAATACAAAATACACAAACATCATGTTTGATGGCCGAAATTGTATGTAGAAATTTAAAAGATACGTTTTGATGAAGTATTTACTGACTTCTAATTCTTGTCTATTTTTATTTTTTTTTTTATTTTCATATTTATACACAGCCTGCATTTGATATATAAATATAATAAAATAATTTATTAGAATTTTCTCAATATCGAAGTAATTCTAGTAAAGAGCTGAAATTCAAATTGAAATATTTCATCCTATCAAAAGTTATTTATACAGTTAAATAAATGTGGTGATTAATGGATAGTAATTAAATGTAGCAGTGAGAAAGATGTTGCTTGTATTGAGTTTTAATTAGGCAAAAAGTGTAAATCCACTGTTGTTAAAATACATTAAATTACCATTTTGAAATATTAAATAAGTCAATTATATTACAGCCTTTGCAATTATATATAAACTATGTTAACTTTTATTATGTTAGTCTGAAAAATAAAAAATGATCACTGAATGTTAAAATAGTTCTCAATGTTCCCGGATTTATTTTATTATTATTTTGCTTCAGTATTCTTGGAAGTTGTTTCATCAATGTAATATTCCCATGGCTAGAAAAAAGGATTTTTATTGGATTTACTTTCGAACTATCCCCCCCCCCTCAGAGAATGTGCAGAAATGAGTTTATTTCTTCATGAATGATAAAATAAAAGTTAGAATTAATTACATAAAATCTCCATTTCTAAGAATTGTAAACGAAACTTTATAAATTTCAGTTTGTGTCTCTTTGGTAATTTTTTGGATGTAAAATTATTAGATGATAATTCATCCATTTAATTATGGTGTGTGATACTGTGGTTTATCACAGTTCATTAAGGGTTCTAGTTTTGTCCGATTTGATAAAACGAACTAGTACTGAATAAAGATAATTTAGAATGCTACTGTGTATATTTTAAAATAATGAGCTTATAAATCAAGGCAAACTAATTTTTGGAAATGTAATTTAATAGTTTAGGAAATATCTATCATTAATTCTTAAAACGTTGATGTAATTCAGATTGGATAAACAAACAACCCCTAAAAAATATTCTGTTGGGAAAGTGTTCTTACATACATTTGAAAAAGATAAGAAAAAATCAGTATTTCATCACTAAAAGTTTAAAATAAAATGTTAAAAATAAAACAAATTTAATTGCTCTAGTTATAAAATGCGTTATATGATGTGCCATATCAATTTAGTTCTTAGAAATGAGCTTCGCAATCACTACATTGTTAGTAAACATTTTTATTGGGAATTGCGCAAAAATGTTACATCCGGATTTGATTTCATTTTGCATGGAACGTGAAGATGGTCACTGTAGAAAGTAAGCCCAAGAAATAAATTTTAAGGGTTTTGAAAAATATTGGCTTACATCCATTGGGGATACAAGGTACAGGTGTATTTTAGGAACGAAAACAATTAAAATGTAAGAATATTTTTTACAATATTTATTTTGTCTTCAGACTTACCATAACAAACTTAAATAGAAGATGATGCTTTAATATTATGTTAAAAAGACATTCAAAAGACTAGAAGGAATTTTGGATTATTGATAAATTCAGATTGAAAATTTTCAAATATGTTGATTTCCATTGTATAGCTTTCGATTACAATTTTATTCTAGGAATACCTTGCTGGGAAAGTTTTACTCTAAATTTAAATAAAAATACTTAATGTGCCTAGTAATAATGTCTGCTAAAGTGTACATTCAGATTATATATTTCAGATTTCTCTTATTCTTATAATTTAATAATCTACTGTTTCCTTATCTATTCCTTCATTTCCAGACTATTTTCTGAATTTTTAATGCTTGTCATTTATTTAACTAAGTTAATTAAACTGAGCAGAGATGTAATTTTATTTTCTCCAATATTCTAGGTCTGGAGGATTGGGATGTTGTGGCTCCGATCGATGTAACTCGTAGCAGCAACACTGGGTTTCTATTAGATCGATCTTCAATTACTGGTACTATTTTAAATCATGTAAGTAGACAAATTTCTGAATCTTTTATAATTTTTCTTAAAAATTTGTATGTATTTTTAAAACTCTTTTATTTAACTTTTTTTCCCATATAGTTTGTTTGTTAAGGAATTTTATAATATTGAAATTTAACTATATTTCTGTAATTATATTTTCTTAAGAGCATACTCATTTGAAAGACTGTATAATAAAAAGATAATGCTTCTTTAAAGTAATTTCAAGGACCCTTTTATCAAATCCCTGCATGGTAAAAAAAAGTATTCACTGAGTTATTATATAATTTATTTCTATGCAACTTGTTTTAAAATATAGTGGAAGTGGAGAATTCATGTGTAATTGCAATTTTACTGATTCAAGGTGCGTAGCGTTAAAAGAAGTTCTTAAAAAGTGCTTAAATTTGAAAACTATTTTTAAGCACCTTAAATGTGTTTAATTTTCAGAAAAGGTCCTTAAAAAGGGCTTAATTTTCTCTTGAAAATGAAGAAAGCTTTTCGTTTTGTTTGTTTCCCCTCAAGATAAGATATGATAATTCAAAATCATAGCAATAAAGACTTTTTTACCAGGTGTATCAATAAAGGAAACCAACAAAAGGGAAGAATTTGAAGAAACATTTCTGGGGTCCAGCACATATTAAGATAACGCTTAATGATTCTACCCCGTTCCGCTTTTTTTTAATCCCTTTTTTTTTCTACACTGTGAATTGCCTTTTATTAAAATATTGGAATAGCTGTATAGAAGAGGCAGTACGAAATTGGCACTATATCATACTTATTACGAATCAAAAAACATTCCAATTTCAATCTTTAATGTTTTAGAAGTAGAAAAATTTATTTAAGTTGTGCCTAGTAAGTATATACTTAAAGTTTGATGTGTTGTTAAAGAAGAATATGTGATAGTCCGATCAACGGAAAATATGAAAATAGCAGGATGAATTTTATGCTCCAAAATGATATATCGAACATGAGAAAAGCTGCTTTAAAAGCACTAACATTCAATCAACATTCTCCTTAATGCGTCGTGAATGAGCAGTTGCTTGAATGAAGATATTCTACAGATATTCAACTGTACTATATTGAATTGTAATTAATTGAAGTGTAAAATTTCTTTAGTTGATCGCGTAAAATCCAGTATGGTGAAATTTTAACTTGGAGCCTTAAATTTTCAATAATCATGATATCTTTAACGGTATTTTTTGTGTTTCCATCCATTTAAAATTTTTTATTTGTTGGACTAATGTTGCCAAATTTGTTTTGGTTAAGAAAAAAATTACCGGATCTGTTACTTAAATATTTTTTTTAATTATGATTTTTTTTCAGGATTAAATTTGGTATATGGTCTTCACATATAGATTCCGATCAAATTTGCAGCAATATCCGTTCTGAGGAAATTCATTTATCTGTCCGGCTGAAATTCATTTATTCCTTCGAATATAAGTTAACATGATAATTACTAAACGAGGAAAGCTAGATAGTTAAAATTTGGTATAGAGATTTAACATCTCCTGTATAAACATCTGCTAAATATTGAACCAAATACAAAAACGAGTTCACCTCATGTTGGTCTGTGCTTTCAAAACTGTGAAACTCGACTCGAAAATGAAGCAATTTAAATATATCAAATTTGGTGTTTAATTTTGTGACTACAAGTGTACTTCATTTTTTTGTTTTTTTGTTTTACTCAATTGGGAGGAATGCGTCTAAAATTCAAATTCGCTTTATCGTATACTTTCAACTGTCTGCCAGAGATTAATCCTTAAACACTTGTTAACAATCACACTATAAATAGAATCAATAAAAATATTTAATTCACGCGTAGTGTTAATATTCCGTAACTATTGTACGTCAATGCCACACAAGGCATTTCCTGGCAATATGCGAGAAAATTTTGGGAAGACTCTGGCTGATTTATTTTCATTTTGCTTCTAATAACAAAGCTGATTTTTTAAAACTAGTATTAATATTTTTCCGTTATTTTTGAAAACTAGAACTTGTTAAAGCATTTTCATTTCTTCGTTAACGTTTTTTCTGTAATTTTTTAAGTAAGAACTTTTTCTTATTGTTTAAAAAGTAGATTTTTATTAAATTTTATTAATGTCAAACTTTCAAAAGAAAAAAAAAGACTTTTACTACACTTTAGAAATAAGAGGTGATAAGATTATTCCCTTTTAGTCTGATCGTTTATAAACGCTGTTTTAATTTTCTATTAAAAATGATTTTAAAAACTTATTTAGAATATGGCATTGTTCTACTATCAATTTAATGGCAATTGTGAAAATCATATGATGATAATCATAAGAATGCTTTTGTTCTTAGCTTTATAATATCGCAAATAAAATGACTGAATAGCATGGGTCAGTGCAGGGAGAAATTTACTCTTTCCATCCCAGCCATGTTTGATCTTCATTCTTGTTTCTGATTTAAAAATCAAATACAAAATCTGTGTTCATGTTGAGCTTCTACTTCACTATCGTACATTTTCAGAAATGCTGTATCTCTCTGATATTTTATTTTAATTTTAAGAGAAGTTAAAAAAATTCACAGATCGTTATTGTTTATCTTATAAAAGTTGATTTTTTGTTTTTTTTTTTGTTTTCATATTTAAGATCGATTCTATGTTTTTGTCAAATCCAAAAAGGTATACTTTTACAATCGAAAATGTTTTGCAAATACAGAAATAAATATTAAAATTTCAAAATAAGCATTTAAGATTAATTTTTAAAATTGTATTTTCAGTAAAACTATGCAGTATTATTTTTTAAAAATACTATGTTTAGAAAATACTTAGTTTACATGTGCATACTTAATTTTTAAAACTAAGGTGCTTAAAAAGTACTTAAAAGTATTTGATTTTTGCAGCAGTTTCTCATTGCACACCATGTGATTTCATAAATGAGAAACTATAATTTTATAATTTTGTATAATATTGTTTGGTTGTATGGGCAAATTTTCTTATCTCCTTCTCATGATATATAATTGCTTTGGGATAGAATCTTACTATATTTTTGACGAATTTCCTCCTATGACCTATTATGTATTGGAAGTTGATGTGCTTTCAGTCTCTCATGAATCAAAATCTTCAGAGTGAGTTAAAAGAGTAGGTTGCTAATTCTTAACGTCCTTGTCATCTCACCATAATTCAGAATTTACTGGTCATCCCTTGTAATCATTACGTTGTTTTAAAAGAAATCATGAATCTAACAAATGTTAAAAAAAAAAATCTTCGTATATCTTTATTCATTTGAAGAAAATTATAATTTGCATCAGATTTGCTAGTAAGTTTCTGGCTTCAGATTAGTTTCTTCAGGAATAAGATATTATTAATCTATGTTATTAGATTCATTGCAAATAAATATATTTGAATGATGATTTTCCTAACTTTCTCTTTCTTGCCCTTCAACTTACAACTTTTTACTTGGTTTTTGATGTATAAAAATTTTCTTCTGCACCTAAAATATAAGTGCTTTCCTCTGAAAGCTAATTGCTAAATAATTTGATCGATCATTCCTTGTTTAGCAAGTTCAGAGTAAATGTATACTATTATATATATTATTTTGTGTTATTATTATTTTAATCCGTTAAAGACAGACGTTCGATTTCTTTTTAGGGGTGTGTTAATCATTCAACTTTTCCCTTCCCCTATACTTAAAAAAAATTGATTCTTCAGGAAAACTATATATCTTTTTAAAAAGATTTTTTTTTAAAACAAAAGTATAGGATGAGCAAATAGTATGTAAAAACTTTTAAAATTCATGAAACCCGAAAAAATAAACTAAGTGAAAAACGGTTTGCAGGTTTAGTATTTATAGGTCACTGCATTTTTATTTTTATATCTTTGATATTATATATACATAAAACAAAAAAAAATTAGCCGGCAGATGACGCTGGTACGAATCACTTATTTGGAAATATGCAAATGAGACAGACTTTTAAGTGAAATATATATCTTCAAATCAAATCAAATTATCTAAATAAATATCCTTGTCTTTGATGAGGCTCTTGCATCTACCCGATGCCTTTACAGCTATCGATTCAATAAGAAATATTTTAAAAAATAAACACAACCCTTGCTAAATAGCAGAACAGTATAATTTTATTTTAAAAACAATAAGACATATATACATGAATACTGTTTGCTAGGCAACGACGCTATTTAAAGAAAACAAAACAGGCATACATAGAAACAGTTGCTAGGTAACGACGCTGTTTAAAGACAACAAAGCATATGTATATAGAAACCGTTGCTAGGTAACAGCGCTATTAAAAAACAACAATATATATATACATACAAACATACGTAATTGAATTCATTACAGTTTCCAACGTCTTCCTCCCTTTTGAGTTGACAAAGGCAGACTCAAAACCCCTGGGGTTTCTTTACCGGGCGACCGCTTTCAGCAACTGTAGTAGCATGAAATTGGAGAATCAGAAACTGAGTAAGCATCCATGAAACCTCCAGAAGCACAAGGAATTTCACCTCGGTACTGAGGAACATCAAAAATTGAGTGACGATCCACGGTGGTATCAACAGCTTTCTCAACATTAGAAACTTGAATGCCTACTAGTCTCTGAGCCTGAAAAATTGAATCATTATTTGGGAGTTATAAAGAGTATATACTCTGAATTGAGTGCAGGGAAACCCCAGTTTCTCTTCTCAGCTTTACTGTCCTAACTTCGCCGTATTTTCCCGACAGACGCAAATGTGACTCAATATTTCTCCCCCTAAATAAGCTTTGCACTAAATGCTGCTTCCTTTTAGTTTTCAATTTAAGATCTTTAATTATTTTTGCACTTAAATAAGAGAACTGAGACCCATTGTCGATGAGTGCTCTTATATTTACTCTTTTAATACTGTTCTCAATTACGATTTTTAAAGTCACCAGTAAAACAGTTTACGTCATAACCTTAGAAGACACTTCAGTTCCGTTCTTATGTGAGCTTGAATTCCAATTTGGACACATAAAAAGAAAGTGATTGTTACCACAGTGCTTTTAAATTTACAATTTCGGGACACGTGTTTTAAACATAAACAAGAAAAACATGCCTCTTTCCTAGATAAAATCTTCTTTCAATTTTCTTACCATATAACAGTACTGACTGGGATGCTTCTTACTAAAGCAGCTACTGAAGGCATTTCTGGAATCACAAACTTTTTTCCTCGGTTAATCCCAAATCTGGTTCGAGTCAGCTCGATCATCTCCTTGCCAATAATTTCTTTCTTAAAGAAGGTCATCAAGTTTCCCAGTGAGAGACTGTCATCCTTCTCACCCGATTTCGCACGATATCTTTCCCAAGCTATGAGGGCATCTTCAATGAGATAAGATTCAACCAAAGGTATCAGAAAATCTCCGCACTTTTGTTGGATTGCAGCTTGCCCATCATATAAAGCTGAGAAGTTGGCTGTAGTTCTACCAGATGTGGTGTTCATCATTACCATACTTAATTATTCTCGAACGTAAACTTGCACCAAAAAGGTCTTCATTCCCGAAACGTTCCTTCAGCAGTTCCACTGCCTTTTGATAATTTGCAGTTGTCAATGGCAAGCTCTCAACGACTCTAGCAGCCTTCGAGCCAGGGACCATTGCTTGAAACAAATATTGGAATTTATCCTCCTGAAGCAAGCTTGCATCCAAATGAATCTTCTTAAACATACTCCAAAAAGTCTTTATTCGCCGGAAAATTTCTTCAATTCGATCTTCGGAAGTTGAAGCTTTAGGACTGCATTCAAATCCTTCAGCAAAACAGCGTCACCACATTTTCCATCGATATCTGCTATCAGTGCAAAATAGTGGTCTCTTTATCCCTCGGCGACCATCAAATCTTCTATGCAGGCTTCTTTCGAATCTTGCAATTTCAAAATCTCATTCAATATTTTGTCTTGACAAACTGACAAGCGGTCAAATTTATCCTTTATATGATTCTTCAAAAATTAAGGCACCTTTCGAATTCAATGTTTCCTTCGAAAGCTCTACTTTCAATGCATTAGCACACATTGTGAAAGATGCTCGAAGGCCTTTTCTTTTGGTCTTTAAAGCTTCCATATCAAATTTGGATACTGCAGTACAAAATTCTAAAATTCGGCCGAAAAGTTTTGCCCCATGTTGGGCGCCAAAAATGTTTTAAGTGCAAAATATTTCTTCAAATCAAATTAAATTATCTAAATAAATATCCTCGTCTTTAATGGGGTTCTTGCATCTATCCGATGCCTTTACGGCTGTCGATTCAATAAAATAAAAATAAAAAACACAACGCTTGCTAAAAAACAGAACAGTATAATTTTATTTCAAAAGCAATAAAACATATATACATGAATACTTTTGCTAGGCAACGACGCTATTTAAAGACAACAAAACATATGTACATAGAAACCGTTGGTCGGTAACAATATATATATATATATACAAACAGTTATTGACCTCATTTCAGTTCCCAACACAGGTGATTATAAATACTTACTATCTTATTCCAGAAGCAATTCTCCGTTGCATGCCATGTAAGTGAATGAGGGTGCTGAGTGAGAGATATCAGACGCGGTCCGAAGTTTTCTGGAAAGTTTCAGTAATATGAACAGGTATCAAAAAACCCCGGAAAAACACAAGAGAGGGCAAATTATACCTATCTCCTGACGCGCACAGACATTGGACCTTTGGCTCGCGTTGCAGCTGAAAGAAAACATTAGGAGTCAGAATCATCTGCAGGAACTAGCAGAGTACGGGAAGTTGGCAAATACTTGGGCTTACCATCATCCTCGATGCGTAACATTCTTCATCGAGTTCTTAATCAGTATTCTTACAAATTACAGTCTTGCTATAAGCTTTTGTCATCAGATGCCGTAGAGAGGGAAGCATTTTCGAGCTGGGCATTCTCCAAAATTGAATAAGATCCCTCCTGGGTTTTGTGGGCAGATGAAACTTATTTTTCACTCCATGGCGACGTCAGTACATATAACTGTCATCTGTGAGCGACCTCAAATCCACAAGTGTATACTGAGAAACCATTGCATTCCCCCAAAGTCACAATGTGATGTGGGTTATGATACAGATTCTTTCATCATAGAACCCGTCTTCTTTGAAACACAGTGTCCAGTAAATGGGTGGAAAACGGTGACAGTAAATAATTAGGGTTATTTAACGCTTCTGCCCGAAAAGGTTGTTCCGTATTTGCATTAAAAAAATGCGCTTTCTACTATTACGTTTATGCAAGATGGAGCATTAAATGACACTGCTATTTCAATCTAGAATTCCTTATACAGACATTCGGGAAAGAGCGAATCATTAGCAGACATTGCAAGTTTCAGTAGCATCCTCAGTCTCTAGATTTAAGCCAATGGACTTTTGGCTATGGGGAAATTTAAAATCCCGGATGCATCGATCCCATCTATCCAATCTGTCGGAATTGAAAGGTGTAATCCTCCGAGAGCTGACATGTACACAACCGGACATGCTGCACTCATCTGTTGCTAGAATTATGATATGCCTGCAGTGTGTTATCGCCATGTGATGGTGGACGCGTGTAACACATATTGCTATAATGAATGATTTGGCAACATTATTTTTGTTCTTTGTGTGTCTTTTCTTTCACTTATGCACGAAACGCCGCCTTTGGTTGTTTTTTAAATCTTATGTCTTAGCTAAAAATTCTGTGACTTATCGATGCAAAACCTTCAAACCGTTTTTATTTTGCTTAATTTTCCTGGTTTATAAAAGTTTTAAATTTTTACGAACTTTTTACCTAGTCTGTATGTAAAAAACATCTTTTTTCATACGTCCGATTTTTTTAAACAATTTTCTCCCCCTTTCCTCCTGTTTTTACTCTTTTAATCTATGTATTCTAATATTGTTGATACTTACTTATTATAAATTTTATACTTTTTTCTCAAATATTAGTATGAAATAAACGATTGTTCTGATCCAGAAATCCTTTAATATTTAAAAACATCCACTTGTTTTTAAAAATTTCTTTGAGAAAAATTTATTATAATTTTCGTGTATTATTTTTTTAAGATCAACAGCATACAACCCCCTTTTCACGTCATGTAAATATGTAAGTCATGAGATAAACAGAAAATTTATTTTATCATCGTGAACTTCGCGATGAATTGCGATTAGTATAATGCTTATATGTTGAGAAAATCCTTTAAATCACTCCCCTGCATAAAGTGCCCTCCATAAATATTTCTAAATATGCATTTTGTTTTAGAAGTTTACCAATTAAGATGCTAAACAACTTTTTAAAATTACTCTAGCAAAATTTTTTCCCTCTTTAATTAAATCGATTTAATCATTGTATAATTGTTATTCAATACATCTTGAATTATTTAGACTGATTTAAAGTGGAATGCATTAATTTCATTCAAACTAAACCTCCTACTTTGCTATTTTTCCATTTTATGAACGTTTCCTTTATATAGATATCTTTTCATCCCCTTCTATTAATAATTTCTTTATTAATTTATATGTTGACACAAAATGTTAGTGAAAAAAGAAAAAAACAAAAAACACCCTGCACTCCTTTTTTTTTCTCCTGCAGAATATTGCCTGCTATGGATTTAAGAAAGGAAATCTTTCTTTAAAGAGGTATAGCTAATTTGATTACTGTTTTAATATTAAAATTCAACACTTGCTAATTTAAGTACGCTAAGTTTTGCTGTTTTTGATTGAGAAAAAATGTTTTCTCAATGCTTTCTTGCCATCTCCCTCTCTCTTTTTTACATTTGTATGTTATAACTATTTATTAAACTTTTGGCAGCATTTTAAATTATCTGGTACAAATTTTAATTTTTAATATCAGTATTTTTTATGTTCCATGCTATATTAGAAGGTAATGATCCACTGAATTTGATTTGAATACATGTACAATACTTTTTTTTAGAGGGAGACGGATACTATTGATTTAAATCTTTAATTCTAAAAAATAATAGTATTTTTTACTATTAAATTCGCTTTGAATGAAATTTCTCAGCAGAGGAAAAAAAATTATATGAAATCAGAATAGAAGAGGTATGTGCAGATTTCTTTCAGCAGTTTTAGATAAGCTATGCAAAATATCAGAGAATGCCACTCCAACAAAATACTGTATAAGACAGCATCTAAAGCGAAAAAGAATGTAGACAACGAAAAGGCGAAGAATGGCTGAAGACTGTTTTATCTGCAGAAATAGTTCAATTTTGACAAAACAAATATATTCCAGTATTAGTATGGTTTGCTAAAAATTGTTAACTTTTTAAGTATCCTTGTAAAGGAGGTTTAGTTATGGCTTAGGAAGAAATTAGCTGATTTGGATTTACAAATTTAGTATTTATCTCTGATGTTTCGAACTCGAAATGTGTCAAAATATATAGGGAATGCATTTTAAACTGTATTTAGAACTAGTTTACTTAGACGCATATGACTTTTGCAACGGACATCGCACCTGAGCGTGCATTTACACTATCCAAAGCTTAGATCTGTAAATAAAATATAAATGTTTTTGGTTTGTTTGTTGCCCAAAATGTTTATATTTTTGAATTTAACTCTCAAATAGATTATCTAAGTGTCGTTAGTGCACCCTTTTTACAAGTAACAGCGAACAATATGATGCATATCTATTGAGAAGAACCATTTTTAACGCTTGATTTAATTACAAGATTTATTTTTATTACTAATACATTTATTTCATTCTCAGAAGACTGAGTTTGTAAGCTCATTCATTGTAAGAATGAAATGTTACGAAAATTTTGTATTTAATTCTTTTTATATTTTGTATCATTCTACTTGCGGTAGCTCTTAAGCTGTGGAAATAAATTATGATCTTGATCATTTTTTTTTTAAAATCTTTCATTTCTCTTATGTTTTGAATTAAAAGTTAGAACTGTCTAATTCTTCTGCTAGTTTGAATCATGATAACTATAATCTATGCATCCAATATAGTTTAAGATTTTTGATTGCTTCCACTACAATATAGAGTAAGTAAATCGGTTGATAGTTTTGACAATTGTGTGTTGTGTGTGTATCAGCCTGCGCGCACGTGTTTGTTTAATCCATACTGAAAACAAGGAAAATGGGTATAGATACTGCATATCACTCACTGTCATTACTTTTCTGTTGAAAGTTCAGAAATCATGTACCTTTTTCGTTCATTATTTGTGATTTTGAAATCCCTTTTTTAGATGCTATGGAATTTTTTTACCTTAATTTATAAGAATTTTGACTTCTTTCAGATGGAAAAGACATTCAATATGGTACAAAGAGCTTTGAATCTTTCTGAAAGTGATAATGAGAGTGACAGTTTCAAGCCTGCAAAGCAGCCTATGGTCGATTCTGAATTTCATGGATATTTGGATTCTGAAGGGCGTTTGATCAAACCAAGAGAATTAAGGTTATCCGTTTATCAACGAGGTATTGATCCTTCTTTACGTAAAGTTGTATGGAAACATATTCTAAATGTATATCCATATGGCCTTACAGCTAAAGAAAGAATATCATATATGAAACAACGTTCAGTGGAATATCAGAAATTGCGACAAATCTGGCAAGATATGATTTCTAATGGTAATTTAACTGAAGAAATTCAGTATGTAACTAATATGGTACGAAAAGATGTCCTTCGTACTGATCGCACTCATAAATTTTATGCTGGATCTGATGATAATAAAAATGTTGTATCTCTTTTTAACATTCTTACTACGTATGCCTTAAATCACCCTAGTGTATCCTATTGCCAAGGTATGAGTGATTTGGCCTCCCCTATTTTAGTAACAATGAAAGATGAAGCTCATGCTTATGTTTGTTTTTGTGCATTAATGCAAAGATTAAAACCTAATTTCCATTTAGATGGCAAAGCTATGACATCTAATTTTCAACAACTTACTGAGCTGTTAGAACATTATGATTCACAGTTTTTTGAATATCTTAAAACACAAGGTGCTGATGATCTTCTGTTTTGTTATCGTTGGTTGCTATTAGAATTAAAAAGAGAATTTGCGTTTGATGATGCTCTTTCAATGTTAGAAGTTTTGTGGAGTTCTATCCCCCCAACTCCTCCAGAAAAAGAATTATCATTATATGAAGAATTATTTTCCGCAAATACCTTTCGTCCTCAGTCTCCTCGGATTCATAGTCGTGAAAATCCATACACTAAAGTACGCGCTATTCGGAAACAAAATTCTGCTTCATCTATTCGGGGATTGATGAAAAGTAGTAGTAAGGAATGCAATGAATGTGAACCTGAAAAGAAATCTGAATCGCCCATTGAACCTACTGTTACACTAGAAAATCCACCTAATTTATGTAAAGATCCACCTATATCTTTAAGCCGCAGGAATAGTGTAACAGAAATTAGTAATGATGATTCTCAAGATTATTTGCCTATGACAACCTCTATGACACGTGAGTTAAGGATGGAATTGGAAAATTTAAATCGACATTTGCCAGGATCCTTTTTACAACGCTCAGTTACAATAGATTCTGAAGATTTAGATTCACCTCGATCACCAGATTGTTTTGAATCACCTCGTGAGAGTATAAATTACACACAGCATTTACACAATGTCGATCAAGCTGTTGAAGATGATGCTCCTGAGAGTTGGACGAGTGATGATTTATCTGGAATGGATCAAATATGCAGGCTAGGCTCTACAAAGAAACTAAATAAGCATCCGGAATGCTTACATTTAAATGGCAGTGTTGAAGAAGATTCTACCTATTGCTGTACTCCTGATGAACAGTTTGATATTGAATTTGATACTCAAGTGAAAGCCAGTTCAGATATTCCTTGTAATGGTGAAATTTTGGAAAATGAAGAATCTGAAGATAAAAATGGCTGTGCTTGTCATTTGAAGTCAGTTATACCCATCAGACTTGTTCATAGCCCTGGCATCGATAATAGGTATCAAAGGCATGGTAGTGATAGTTCTGATTCTCTTTCCGAAAGTTGCCCTGGCCGAATTCAAAGTGATAACGAATATACTGCTCATGGTTCTCAAAATTTAGATGGTAGTTCTGAGAATATCATTTCAAAGGAGAGATTGCTTAATGATGACAAGCTTTATCGTAAAAAAACGACTCTTTTACAAGATCCTAATGATGTAATGTCAAATTCTTGTATTGAAGCATTAGAATATAGTGGTAAAAGTCAAAAAGCGTCATTACCATCTCCTTATGAACTTGGAGGTGGCAATCCTTTTATGTTATTTCTGTGCCTAACATTGCTACTTCAGCATCGTGATATAATAATGAAAAGCCGTATGGATTATAATGAGTTAGCAATGCATTTTGATAAAATGGTCCGTAAGCACAATGTTCATCGTGTTCTTCACCAAGCTCGCGCAATGTTTCGAGAATATTTACAAATGAGCTGTCAAGAACAAGATTCTAATCCTTATGTGTGACAGCTTAAATGGTAAAATTTCTTTGTATGCTATTTTATTTTGAATATTAATATTTGAAGCAGTATTATTTATCTAAAAAAAACGTTGTTTGAAAATTTTAACATTTTTTTTAAAACTTTAATTCAACTTTCAGTGTGTGAATGTTTTTATTTTATAACTACAAAGTGCTTTTTGAAATAGCATAAAATGCTCTTTCAAATTCTTATTTATTTTTATACATATTTAATGAGCCTTAAAAATTCAAAATGTTAGTTCTTTTAAGTGAGTGTTATAAAACCTATGCATGCTCCCAATTAGTTCGATGTCTCTGAATTATTTGTTTCATTTTATTTTAATATAAAGATGTCTTTCAAATTTATGCTTATGTTTAGCTGTAAAAATTTAAAAGTACTATTATTTATGAGGGAAATATATGTATATATAATATTCTAAAAGTTTAGAATCATGTTTTGTACATTTTCATGTAAAAATCCAACTACCATTGTTTACCATCAAAATAAGTGTGCGTCTGTGATGAATATTTTTACATGAGTCCTTTATTTTACCTTTTTTGAATATTCAACCAAATCTTTTAACATATATGATAAAAAAAGAATTTTGATTCCTTCTTTTCAAATGTGACCTTAAAATAATTTCCTTGGTTAATTTCTGAAAATTGATCTTTTTTGAAAAAATTATTTTTCAGAAATTTTTACATGCAGATTCAACTCTTAATTATGGATGCCAATATTATCAATATTGTTTTTGTTATTTGAGTTTCCTTTATAATGACTTAGTTTAGTTCTATATTATGGTATTATTGCAACCAGTGCTTGCATGTTGAATTTAATTTATTTTATGATCTCAGTATGAGGAAATATAATGAATTTTTATATATTGGTGTTTTTTTTTTAAATTATTTTTTAAATTTTCTTCTTTAAGTTTGAAGGTAGTTTAAAAGTTTTATTGTGTTTTTTATTTCTTTTGTTTTCTTCTCTTCAAATTTTTAAAGTGGAAGAGACTAAATGAATATACTTATCATAAGTTTTATGGCCTCTTATTTATTAAAAGTTGTTTTTCCTTTGCTTGCATTAATTTTGCAGTAACATGTTGAAAAAATGGAGAAGTTTATTTTCATTTAACTTAGCGCAAATGACCGTAGAATCTTCTGTTAGTGTTTAGATGTGATGCTAAAGAAGAGCTTGCAAAAGCCTTTCCTCATTGGATACATACCATTCCTTAGAGGCTTGTCTTTTTTTTATCATCAGTGAATGTACTGGTCTGTAAAATGTGAATACTAAATGAGTATTTTCATATGATTGTTTATCATCCAGGTTGTTATGGTATTCTCTAGTCAAATATGTAATCTGTCATGATTTTAAATAACTGAAAAGTTTACCTTTAAAGTATTATTTTTGAATCATATAGATAATGCATTAGATTAGCATTTAAGTATCAAAGCAAATAAAGCTTTTAGATTTCAATGATTGGTGATTTGAATCCAAGTTCGATTTGCTGTTCAGTATGCATAATTTTATGTTACAAAGGTGAAATTTTATTCATATGTTGCTTTACTATTTTTAAAAGGTTTTCTCTTCTTTACAGAAATAAGTGGTTTTTTCATTATTTAATATGAGTTTGATATTCTTATACAATGTTGATGGTATCTTATTTATATTATATTTCTTTTAATATATTTGCATATATAATATTGCACCATTCATAAGTAATGTAGAAATTTTCAATGTATTTAATTGGTACAAGATTTAAAAAATTATCTATTATATGTATTCCTTAAAATATGTAAGTAAGAGTACAAGTAAATTTAAGCCAAAGGCAAAACAAAATCTTTCTTTTTGAAAATTTAGAAAATATTCTATTTCCATTAAGCTAAAAAAGAGCAAACCAACAGTTCTTGTGTAAGAAAGATAAATAGAAAAATGAATGAAAATGAAAATAAGAGAATAAAATATGGGGCATCTACATAAGGTATTATTGGCCTGGCAATTTAGTGATTAAAGTAGAGAAAATAAGAATTGGTCCTTTGTGTTCAGAATAGACACTGATATGAGTTAGTTCTGAAAATAATATTGGAAGGTTCAAAAGACCATTCAGAATATGGACATATTTTAATTTTTTTACTTGTTGTTTGTTGTTGTTATAACTACAACAACTCTGTTATAAATGGAAGAAATGTACTGATTTTGCTTTACTTTCATTAATATCTTATCTCATTTCATTGCTACTGTTGCATTTTATTTTACTCACTTCGGCATATCTTAGAAGTTGAACTTCTGATGCATTTATTATAAGATTTATCTTATACTTCTTTTTGAACAATAAATATATTTTTAAGTAAAAGTTGGTTAAAATTTGTATCATGTTTTTAATAGTAGATATTTGTTCAATTTTTAAAAATAATTTTATCATCAGAATCGTTTTCTGTCTCAAAAATTAGCAAACAAAAATCGCTTTCGCCAGATGCAGAAGCTTTTTTCTCAGAATTTCCTTTGATTGTACAAAACAAGACTTATTAGAAAAATTTATATTAATGGATTATGACGCTAAATGCAATGATATTTAAAGCTATTTGTTGTTTCATTATGCATTAGACTATGAAAAAATGTCAGATACGCTTTCTCTATCACGTTCTTTTTAAAACACTTTAAGTGTGTACTGCAGAATTCTGAACCGCAAAATATAAAAACTTGCATTAAATCAGAAAAATCAATTGCTTCCTCATTCGTTATTTCATCTTTTTCTATCTTTGCATATTCTTCTACTTTAATACTGCGGGTGAAATTCCTTCGATTTAATAAATTAATACAACGTTAATATATTATTTCTTAGGTATGTGTCATAAATGATGCTGTATGTGGTACTTAGTATTTAAAATGAAAACACATTCAGATTAGATTTTTGGAAATTGCTTTTCTTGATAAAAATTTAATCAGCATTATCTTTATAATTTCCGTTTCATGCATTATTTTTCCCAATTTATATAAAGTTTTGATATTTTAATGTTGAATATTGATTTAATAATTTCTTATGTTTGCATTCAATATAGCTTTTTATTATAATTTATTAATTATACATGGATTTCAACACTGTAATGGGCTATCTTTTTCCCCTCTTAGATATATTTCTTACCTACATTCTTAGGTTTATTTTTGGGATCATATGTAGTATTTTGTCCCATTTATAGGCATATAATTAATGGAGAATATTTATGTGATAAATAGATAAATGTAATAATGCTTTCTTAATTTTCTTTAAAGTTGATTAAATAATATTCAGTACTAGAAGCAGTTTTTAGTTTGTGAAGCATAGTTTTTGAGATAGGTTTATTAGCAAATCGTTATATATGCTGAACTATTTTTGTAATTGATTTTGCTGCTTTAAAATGTTACTCTTTCATACCAAATAACATAAGATAAACATCTTAGAAAGTTATTATGTCTTTATTTGGGTGAATCATACTTATAAAGACTTGTTAAATGGCAAATTTATAATTTTTCATGTAAATTATCGAAGTTTTAATTTAGGTAAGATGTATCGAAATTATTTCATGCTCTCTTTTAAGGAACACTCTCTAAACTAAATTTTTAAAGTATGAATTATTTAAATTCCTTTATTTTTCATTTGGATTTAGTATTTTAATACTGTAAAGCAACTCTGTAATTTCAATCATTTTAAGACTGTTATTGAATTGTTAGCTCGTGATTTCATGCTAAGTCGCTGTGTTTTGATATATTATTTACAATCGTGATAAGATTATCCTGGTGATTCAAGTCATTCTTGGTAACCAAACAAATCATTTGCTGGATTTTTTTTTGTGTGTATGTTTTACTATTAAGATTTTTTTTATTGTGCAAGAATATTTTAACAAACTTGCAAAATATATTACTGAAATCTTTGGGCTTGTTATTCATTATGCTATCTGTATGTTTTACAAAAAATCCGTTTCAACGTCAAATAAATTGTTACTTAGCCGCATAAAAGTAATATTTATAAAGATAATTTCGATTTTTTTAGAATTTATAGTTATTACCTTTATATTTTGTATTTTATTTTCTTACTGAATTTTTATTGATATCATATAATGTATAATTATTATTATAGTTTTTATAGTTATAAAAATATTTCTTTCTTGTTTAAGTCTTCACTGATTGTGGTATGTTTTATTTGGTATAAAATGTTATGAAAAGTGTTGTATGAGATTAAGTATAAATTGCTATAAAAAGTGTTATATGAGATTAAGTGGCAACAATTAAGTATTTAGTTAATCTGAAGTTTTTTTTTTTATGTGAAACAACAGAATTTGAACTGCAAAGGAGTTTTGCAAAATAAACCGCCAGCCAATACTTGTTTATGAATTCTTACCATTTAAGTCGTCCTGATTTCCCTGTTTCATTTGAAAATTTAAATGTGATTTTTGATTGATATTAAAATATTACAGCTGTATATTTGCTTTGGATTTTTGAAATTTTATTAAGTGTTGTGGGAATGGATAAATTTTTTAAAAATTCCATTGTCTAATTGTATCCGATAGTAAAATTATAATTTTAGAGCTTTTTTACATATATTTTATGAAGTTCCGAATGTGCTTTTTTATTTGTTGTGTTTTATAAGAAAATTCCTCTGTGATATTAGGGTTTCGTTGGAGAAAATGTTATAAGGATTGTTTGTTTTAATTGGTTTTGTTGTTTTTATTAGTTCGTTTAGTGTTTTTATTATTGGGTAGATTCTTTTTAAATTTTTAATTTTTTTCTCATTTTTGTGCAGATGAAGAAATTAATAGTCTAATTTCGTCAATCAAGTAGAAGTTTATATATAGTATAACACTATATGCATGTCCGTTTTTTTTTAAAAATCATTTTTTTGTTTGTGTCTATTTTTATGCTCGTTACTAAAAATGTTTTGAGAATCAGTACGAAGTTATTATGCTTCTGGAGTATTTTGATTCAAAATTTATTAAAATACTCTCTTATGCTGTTTATGAGTTAAAACCTCATTATTTGATCTGTAAGGGTGCATTTTTGAAGTGTTCTGTATGCATTATTAAAATGTATTAAGTGCAGTGGCTGATTTCAAATTAAACAACAGGACGGAGGGAGGATGCTGTAGGTCGATTAAAAAGATGTTAATAATTTAATTTTCAAATAAATAAATTTATAAAAGGTAACTAATTCTATGAATTATTGAATATTTAAGAGAGTATTAAGGTTTTGTCAAGTAACCTCGTCAAATGGTCAGACTCCTAATAGTTTCCTTGCATTAGAATGTTCAATAGGGGCACAGTTATGTGTTATAGTAAATAAAAGAACAAAAACATGCATTTAAAAGATTATTAATATAAAAAAATCCAAAGTAAATTATTAGCCTGTTATTAAGCTAAAAATGTGGGACTAAATTGACCTACTAAAAGATACACCTTATGATATGTACTGCCTTTTACATTCCAGTTTTCTTGAATGTCAAAGTAGTAAATCAAAACGAAACATTCATTTAAGACTCTTCTTATTCTTCGATTTTTATTCTAAAGTATTTTTATATTCGACTTTATTCTAATTCTAGACACACAGTGGCATTATAGTCGTCTTTTGAAATATGGATGGCCTGTATTCTTTACTGATTTATCTCCAATATTTTATTATGTATTCAAAATTTGAAATTGCGATATTACTGCTTAATATTTAGTTACTTGACAAAAGCTAGTTTTTAATCACTAATGATCAGGGCAATTAGAATTGGGAATTTCATTTGGTTAAAATGTTAGTAATGTAGTTATCATTTGTAACCTAAGTGTCTCCTGATGACATATATTCATGCATCCATGACACGTTTAAAAGCTAAATCTGACGAGAGTATGAAGAAATAATGTAATTCCTTTGGTGCCATTTTTTGATACCGTATATCACTGTATGCAATTAGAGGGGAACATTCATATTATGCTCTGCACCTATACTCTGCTAATCTTAATTTTATTTTGTATCTTTTGATTTAATGTCATTTAGTCTTTGTTGTATAGTAGGTTATGTAATGATATTGTAGATTTTATGATCTTCAGTAATCATGCAGCTTTTTTTCAAACGGATAATGAACCGAAAACCTACAAAGATTACAGTATCGTGAGAAATCTGCTTCTTATCCTTCTTTACTGCGTTTTCACCCGAACTATTTGTAGTTTTGTGGCTTCTTTTATTAATTATCCATTATAAATACCATTACAACAAATAGTGGCTGCAGGTAATAAAAGACATTGACTTGTAATCAATAGTAATTACTGTGCTAGAGCAATTTTCGGTCTCTGTATAGGTTACTGTAACTGCAATTTGTATTTATACTTTTTTTAAAAAAAGAAAATCCTGAGCAAAACTGCAATATAATCTGAGTTATGCATTGTAAATGATAATTACCGATATCGGAAGAGTGAAAATGTGTAATAATCGGGAAAAAATAGGAAATTTTTTTTTTTACATATAATATTTGTATGTAGTATTATTTTTAATGATTTACTGTATTTCAGGATTTAAAAAAGAATTTATGAACAAACAGTTATTTAGGTTTCTTTCTACTGAAAAAAAAAAAAAATCTTTAACAGGAAATTAGTAACACAAAACAGTTATTTTTTTAAAGTCTGTAATAATAAAATGTTTTCATGTACTCCGATGTTTTCTTGATGATCAATAGTATCATATGAAAATAGCACTATGTACTTCGTATTTGCAAAGTTATTTCGATATCACGTAATCTAGCAATAAATCATTTTAACATCTTTGACAATCATTTACAACTTTTTGTAGACTTTAACCTTTTTCTAATCAGTTGATTGTATTTAATTTAAATCCTCCTTGGAAACGAAAGTTCTTTCCCTTTTAGTCATAACAAAGCAGCCATATGAAACTCCGATTTAAATACAAAAATATGGGAAAAAGCATTGGTATTCTTTATTATAGCAATCTAATTAGTTTGAAGTGTCCTGAAATTCTAGCTGTGCTGCCGTCCGAATGTGACGTGTTCACTGTTCCTTGTCGCCTTACAAATAATAGAACTGACAGCCACTTAAGTCGATCCCTATAATTGTACTGAAAACTACAAGATTTCGATTTAAGAATTTTACTTACGCTAATAACAAGACTTTACTGTACTTATTTCTTAATTCCATGTTCCATCTCTTTTTAAAAAAAAAAAAAGTTGAAGAAATATTCAACTTATTATAAATGAATCTTTCACAAAAAGGAAAAAATAAAACCGTTTCCTTTTATAATATAGAAAAAAAAAATGCTCCTCCGCTAATTCATTTCTCTATTCTCAAAACATTTTTATTGATTCTAACAGCTATGCTTTTGAATAAGCTAACCAAAGATATGTGATATGTTTGATAGCTTTATTTTTTGTTTTATTTCATAATTAAATGTATGTATGTAAATATTGCATTTAAAGTTTCATTAAAGTGCTCATTCCAAATTATTGCAGTTGTTGGTTGATATTGCAAGAAATGTACTTTTAATTATTTTAAATTACTGCCTACAAGGTTTGTATTAAATAATAATTTTTTGTTTGTAAAATATTAATTATATTTGTAAACATTTATTGATATCAAAATTGTGCGTCAAATGTGAATAGAAAAAAAAATTGTTTTAAAATTGTATTATTTCTCTTTTGAAATTTATTTTGGTGATGCATAAATTATTATTTGGAAGAAATAAATGTAAAATTGAAGTCTGTAGTATAATTTATTGATATGCCTATTTATTAAACATTTTACCATACGCCTTCTTTGGGGTGTAGTGTCGTGGGGGAATGATGAGACGTATTTCTGACATCAATATTTATTTGGTAGCTTAAGATGTCACGGCACAGGAACATTTAATACGAAAAAATTAACACAATCCCAATACACACATATCAAAGATCAGCAACATTTTTCCGCCTTCGTACACACACGTCCCTCATCAACTCTCAACAGCACAACAACTACTACCTCCTATCCCGCCATCTGGTGGGCCATCCAGTCAATCTCTTGTCATCTCTACAGGGATATATTTAATTTAAACTGTAAAATTTTGGAAACTTTGTGTTGGGATATTAAATATTTATATTTGAATCCTTTGTGCTTGCGTGATTTTTGTTTTAGATTCTAACTTCACAACTTTGTGTGATTTAATGGAGAGTTGCAAAGCTCTTTTTATTGTTCAGTAAAAAATGAACTGTTATTTTCTATATTTAAATCATTTTTATTGTAACAAATATGTGCCATTTTGATTGAATTGAAAACTTTTTGCTTTTTTCCTGGTGAAACCATAATTCCTTCTGTTTAGAACTTGAAAGATTTCTTGGAAACTAACTAGAACTTGTATTTTTTTTTGTAAGCTTATTTGAAAATGGTTGCACTATTAAAAGAATATAGTTGAGAATGAAGTAAATAACAGCACAGAACAGGGTTTGGCAACATTTTTTTCAGCAGCTAATGTTATAGTTTTGCCTGCCAAAATAATGCTTACAGAGCTGAGTCAGCAGCATGCATTATCAAATATATGTAATCGAACTTATTTCTTTGTTATTAAAATAGCATTCTTTTTGCTTCATTTTAACCCTTAGCAATCTGGTGTCTCCTATCAGGTACCATTCAAGGTAGCGTATCATTTTGTCGTTTTATCTAAACATTTTCTTAAATTTTGACAGGTAAAAATATGAAGATTAATTTTTCGGAAATATTCAGCTTAAAAAAACTAATATACAGGGTCATTCAAAATGAATAGGGCAATAAGAAAAATGTTTTATGACTAATATATATGTATTATAACCAAAACACTGGTACGTATTTACAGATGAACTATTAAAGTTTTATTTGACGACACATAAACGTTAATGATTTGCGTGTTTGCCGCTAGGGGTGCCGTTTTCAAAATGACGCAATCAGGTAAGGGAAAAGTCGTTTTGTGTGATGGAATTTGCTACAACAATGTCGTTAATTACGGTCCAGCAACAATTTCGAGCCAAGTATGGCAAGGAGCTACCCACCGACATTCAACTACGAGGTGGATTTAACAATTTCAGTAGACGGACTGCTAATGCAAGGGTAAACGGACAGGACGACTACTGTCCTAACGTCACAAGAAAACCCTGACCATGGTTGCCGTAAATAGACGAGTCAAAGTCAGGAGGGAAGTAGGCATTAAAGCAATTCACAGCATTTGGCTCACGGAGACCGCTGCATTAGGCAAGAAATTCTTATCGCTTGTGTGTATACAGATGTATTTATATGACAAATAAAATTAAATTGTAGATAAACTTAGAAATTCCTTGCCATTTAAGCTTTAAAATAATGTCTTGCATAAGAAAGTCTTCAACGATATTTCTTCAACTGCTTTTGTATTGATTTTTTTAATACCTGAGACTGCCGCTAAATAAATACAAGCCCTTGGATGATAACAAAATAGTTTGATATTTTCTTGAAGATTTATATGTCTTTAAGAGTGGAAAGCTTACGTCTTAAAACTAAATCTCCCCCCTCCGTCTTACACTAGAATTTGTGAGTTTTGAATAAGGTGAAAACGATAGTTTCAAAAAATAAACTTAAAATGAGAAAAAAAAATTAGTTAATTTGGAACTGTTTAATTCATCATAAATCTGTTACTGTTTGGTATAAATAAAAAGTAAAAACATGAAAATCAGCAAAACGTTAAAATATAAATAAATCAATAAATAGGTAAAGTTAAAGATATTTATTCCTTTCATATTATTTTAAGAGCTAAAGTATCTATCAGAAATCTTTGTAGTAACTCATACACCTCAAAATTCGTTACCCAGCGCTCCATAGCACTTCTTACATATATCTTAATATCCACAAATTATTGAAGAATAAATATGTCCAAAGAATTTTAATAAATTGAAACATTACTCAAAATTATTTAGCTGGTATCTATTACTAACTTAATATATAAGTGAAATAATTTTATTCAAAAATTCCGATATAATTTGGTTGATCAAACAAATTAACACCGTCAGATATTTATAGTATTTTTTTAATTAAATAGCAATCATTTGTACTTTTTGAAGTCATTATTGCAAGCATGGACCGAAATATAAAGCAAAATGACACTTCTAACCATCGATTCTTCTAATTATAATGATACTTCTAACCGATTCTTTCGGCACCAAAAGAAATACTGCCCTTTCTTTCACCCCCAAAATGTAATAGAACATCCCGTTTTCAAGCCGACTGACCCCTACTTTTAGGGTTACTAAGGTTTTTCTCCTGACGGTAAGACAGTACGTGTCTCCGAAGAAACTGTGGAATCCATTCGTGCATTCTTTAAACAGAGTCTCCAAAAGTCGACGAATTCTGCTAGCAGAGAATTGAACGTTCCTCAAAAAACTATGGCGCGTGTTACGCAAACGTTTGCATTTCAAACCATTTAAATTCCAAATGGTGCAGGTTTTGAAAAGTGAAGACCATCCAAAATGATACCAATTTTAAGATTCAATGCAGCTTAGACTAGAGGAGGAAGGCATTGCCAACAGACTGGTCTTCAGTGACGAGGCAACTTTTCACCTTTGCGGAAAAATAAACAGACTTGAGTTCGATATTGGGGATTGGCAAATCCGGATGCCGCAAAAGAACATGAAAGGGATTCGCCCAAGATTAACGTTTTTTGTGCGATAACCAACTGTTACGTGTTTGGACCTTTCTTTTTCGCGGAGAAGACTGTGACAGGCATTACGTATCTGGATATGTTGTCTGAATGGTTGTTCCCCCAGTTAGAAGAGGAAGTGCCCAATTTCGTTTTTCAACAAGACGGAGCCCCGCCGCATTGGCACATAAGTGTACGTGATTACCTCAACGAACACGTTCCTGGACGTTGATTGGCCGTGCTGGAGTTAATGATCTTCCATTGATGTTGTGGCCACCGCGGTCCTCCGACCCGATGCCATGCGACTTTTCCATCTGGGAGTACACGAAGGACACTGCATTCAAACTTCCATTACCACGTATCTTGGACGAGTTAAAAGATCGCATATGTGCTGCGTTTGCTACCATTACCTCGGATATGTTGCAACAGATGTGGGTTGAACTCGAGTTTCGCCTGGACGTCTGCTGTGTCACAAGGGGCGCCCATATCGAACATCTGTGATGGTAAGAAAAAAATTTAATAGTTCATCTGTTAATGCGTACCTGTATTTCGGTTATAATATAAATACATTAGTCATAAAACATTTTTCTTACTGTCCTATCGATTTTGACTAACCCTGTATATTAATTTTTTGGAATAATAAAAAAACAAGTCCTCTTATTCGACAAATATTTACGCATCGAATTACTTTTCGGAGCGCTAAGGGTTGAAAGTGCTGTAATAAAACACTCTGTATTTCAGTTATTTATTAACAATGTTATTACAATAGTTTTAATAATAACATACATGCATAATAATATAAAATCATTAATGTAAAAAGGAAAATGTTTTATAACTTTTTCGAAATATATTATTTGTTCCCCAAATAGTATATTTCAAATTCTAATGCTTTATATCCTTATTAACTCGTATGAATGTAAAAATGAAAGAAAAAAAAATCATAAAAATAATATATAGAGATTTCTATCTTTGAATTTTTCGGAAAATTTAATCAAAAGGAATAGGACATTATTTTCATTTTCATAGAAAACGCCCAATTCATACTACTCAGTTGATTTATTAGTATATTTTGAGGAATTCATGTTCGAAAACGTATGCTCGCAAAAGTATACAACGATTCGCAAATTAGTGAGAATTCAGATGCATAAGATTTTAATTGAATAAAAATATCAAGTAAACTATACTAAGATGTAAAATCAAAAACTACTTGATCTTTTCTTTAAAGATTTCTCTGTCTGAGACAACTTATGTTTTTCAAATGAAATAGATTTCTGCCTCTAAATATAAAGAACATTAAAGTGTAAAATAATTTTGTTAAAATATTACTAGGATTTTTTTTTTTTTTCGTTTAGATAAACTTAATATTTCGTTTTTATTTGTATATTTACTGAAAAAAGAGCCGTAATTATGTATTAAAAGAGCCATAGGTTGTTTGTTGTCTAGAGGCTCAAAATCAAGACAAAACATAAATGCATCAATTGATTTTCATTTAGTAACAGATCACAGATTATAGCATCTCATACATGACTCTTACAATCTCATCATACACGTAGCTTCATCTGCGTAAGTTTATTTCTTGTTTGGCTTTGGGCACAGCATCCCCCCCTCCCGATGTTGTTTCAGTTACGGTATTTTTCGAATGCTCTTGTCGTTTGCAACTAATTTTTCATTTCCCGTGAGCTGTGTCTCTTGGCGATCGTAGTTCTTACAAAGAAATATTAATAATGGACCAAAATTTGACACTTTTTCTTCAAGAATTAAAGGAACCTGCTTCTCCTTCAATTAGAAAATGTTATACATATACGTATATATGTGTGTGTGCGAGAGAGAGAGAGCGTGTGTTTAGTAAAAATATAAATAGTATTTTAATTAGAAGAAATAATTAAAATCTTGTCAAATTCGTAAATTAATATTTGCAAGTATTTCTGTCAAAGATTAATTAATTTAGTGCTAGAGCTGGGTATTGTGGAATTTTAAATAATGTTATATTTCGTCCGCATTTGCTCGCTGTTTTAGATATCGTGATAATTTTTTCTTGAGTAATTTTTTTTTCTTGGACATTTTTTTTTTCAAATCAAAAAACAAAAGTCCACGTTTCTTAATATTCCAATCCAATAAAAAATATCTACCAAATGATGTACAGAATTAATTGAAGCTTTAATCATTATGTTTTTAAAAAGTTTGCTTTAAAAAAAAATTGTAATGGAGTAATGATAATTTTTGTAATATAAGGTTTTTCTTCAAATCCGAAATACTAAGAATAATACTCTTTCCCATATAATTGATATGATGCCTATGTATTTCATTATGTTCAGTTAGTTATTAGAATATTTATAAAAATAGGCAGTTGTTTCAATAATATTATGCACAAACACGGATGCCAGATAATCTGGAATCATAATAGCTAAAAAAACATATTAAGAAAATAAAAATAATTCATTCGAAATAAATTATTAACATGTTTAAGATGCGATGGTGAACTATATGAGGACTGAAATTGACTATCTCATTAATGGAGTATCTCATAATATGCACTGCCAGGAGCCTCAAAACTGAGTTTGAGTTTCACAGAAAACTCTTAACTAAAGTGAGTTAAAATCGGATACATCAAATAAAACAGTCGATTGCCCTTGAATCAGCCCAAGACAGTTTCAATTTGTTGACTGCTGCTGGAACAGCTATTCATTCTTATTCAATTCCTTTGAGACAATGCCATAACTTCGAAGGGTAACAAAAAAATTCTATTAAGATATAAAAATGATAAGTTTCAAATTTGAATCCAATTCGAAACTTCATCGAATTTGTACTGTAAGAGCATTCGTGTTTTTTAATTCCGGTTAGAAAGAAAATCTGCAGAGAAAGGGGGAAAAAGCATTTAAGAAACCATGTGATGCCGATTGATTTGACGTTTGATTGGAAAAAAATGGATGTGATTAATCTTTTTCCTTAAATTTTTATTTTGAGGTTATATTATTCGCTTTGAACGATATATTATTCACTTTTTTTCCTTTTTAGTCTGTCTACCTCCTTTTACTATTTATGTGTTAGCTAATATGTATTTAAACAAATTCATCTTTTTTTGTGTGTGTGTGTTACTTTTTATACTTCAGAAATAAGGTAGAAATTATCATGCAATTATCAAAAAAATTATGCTAATTGCTGGAACAGCTGTTGGTTAATTTTGGGAAAATTTTTAATCAATTAATTGCTTATTGAGAAATTTTTTGAATGTTTTAGGTTAATCTGGTATTGAAGCTAAATAACCTTGAGGACCATATTAACAAATATGCTCGTTAGGTTGCTATATATGCATTTTACAATACAGTGAAACCTCGTTACAACAATATTTTAGGGACCAAATAAATATATTGTTGTAGAGAGGCATATTGTTATATCGAGGCCCCACATATTTTGAGCATTTGATAAGAGTTTTTTATTATTATTAGTTTAAGGTGCATAACATACTACTTTTAAGTCTATATTCAGAAGAAATTAATTTGTAAAATACTAAAAATGTCCGTAGAGAATTCACAGATTGAAGAGCTTCCTGGGATGACAATAAGGACTGCGATGGACCTGTATTATCGTCAATATCATCATCATCTTCATCATTGTTTCCTATCTCATCAGTAATTTCAGAGAGAATATCTTCATCAGTAACTCCTGCGAAAACCATAAGATCATCATCTGCTGTTAAATAGTTTTCTATACTAATTCCAAACTTTTTACCGCTTGTTTCTTCAAGTTGGGATACACGCTTGTTTTCATTTAATTTATAAGGACTGTGCACTCGAAAAGATTCATATTCAAATATTTTTTAATGTTGTTTATAATTAAACAGTATTAAGATGTTTTATTATTATTATTTGGTTTAAAATTTTTAAATGTAAATCTTGATTTTTTTTTTCATGCGAAATATTGAAATCAACTTCCATGGAAGTCACCGTAATTAAATGTTTTTTCAGTTTATCAGAATCCTTTACATAAAACTTCTTATATAGAGAGTTAAAATCATAAAAAAAAATCTAATGTACGAAGTTAAAAGGGTGCTGGAATCGGGGATTCGAAATTTGCATTGTCAAGAACTTCTAGAAGGTTGTATGACTCTTTCGTACACCCATATGCGTACTAGTCATAAAACTGTCAATCAATGGTCTCGTTTACAATGGGGTTGTATTACTGTAAAGGAGGAGTTTTAGAAGAGGCTGCAACAGTTTAAACGTTATCTGAAAGTGTCAAATTTGGCGAGAGTTAACATGCTTAAGAAAATTTCGAATACTTAATGTTGTTTAATACAATTTAATGCGCTACTTTCCACTTTGTTTTTTATGAAGCATGAACTGCTTTTCAATGAATTTATTCAAAAATGTATGATAAAAATCAATGACGAATGATATTTCTTTCATATAAATACTGTATCGACTCAGGAACAACAATCTAGATTTTGGTAAATGAATTATTTTACATGAATATAACGATTTGCATTAAACAAATAAAATAGCATTAAACATTCAAATGAATTATCGTTACATTAATATACAGGTTCCTTATCTAAGCAGTTCTAGGAATGAAATATAATACTATAATACGAGGAATGGTTGCCAAGTCGAAAATCGCCCCAGAATTAATAAACGGTAAACTTGGGGGTCTGGGGTTTTTGGCCACGAGGAATCGATTGGCGCCGGTTTTGAAGCGCTACGGTCGAGTAGTTCGGAGTTACAGATAGGATATTTTCAAACTTTATTAGTTCGCCATAATGGCTACTTAAATTTTCAAACGGTAACGTGCTGCCATCTATAGCCAATATGGCGAACTAATAAAGTTTTATGTTCATGCTGTTATAGGTTTATAATATGTTTCTTATGTATGTATATATATTTGGTTTTTCTAAATGAATTTGTCAAAAATATTGAACTTCAACACACTTCAATCTTTACCTTTACTTTACCTTTGTATAGAATAGTTCCCTTTCCAAACTCTAACTTTGTTTGGAATAGTTTACAATGGTGCACTTTAACCGATTATCTTTTCACCAATGGTTTCACAAATTTTCTTATGGCATGTATTGTTTTGATAAATCACAATTGAAAATTTAAATCTTCGAGTTAGCTTCGATACCTGTTTTCTCCGAGCGGAGCTCGGTCACCCGCTAGTATGAGATAAATTGAGGTTTTAGATTGAATTTTAATTATCTCTTTGAAAAATAAAAATTTATGAAAAAAAAACGCAATTCAACAAAATAGATTTTAAATTTTTAATTTACACTGCAGAATAAGGATTTTTCTCCAGTATTCCCCAATTTTGTAGACTATTATTTCATTTCCCCTAAATTAATTCAATTTCTTATTTAATTTTTAGTTTGAGAAGAATTTTTCTTAGTTACTTGTTAGACTAATCACTTTTTGTTAAGATTTGTCATTTACTGAGACTCGTTATATTTAAATTTCTTCATTCAGCTAGAATATTATGTTAACTTACCTGCTTATGCATTTTGAAATTAATATTTATCATAAGTATTCTTTATAAGCTCCTTATGCATTCCGCTTTCAAAATTTACAGCGTCAATGAGAAAAAAGAAAAAAGAGAGAGAATACAGCGTTTCAAAATTACCTCAATTTGTAACAATGTCAAAAAAGATAAAACAAATCACACTGAGAATGATTAAAAATGATATTTAATCTATTGCAACAGTATAAAAAATCAAATAAATAGTAAATGTGGGATAAGTTTAAAAAATAGTTTTAAAAAAAATGCTTTCTTACATATTATTATTCCATTTTCAGTTGTAAGGTTCTACAAAAATATCCTGAATTTTAATTCTAATTCATAAAATAAAATAAAGACTGTTTTAGGAACAAATAACGAACTACCAGATAACATACGCAAAGATATACAAAGGGGGAGGATGGAAAAAAGGGATTTTTAACACGGAAGCATATGCTTTAAATTTTTACAGATATCTCCGAATTTTTCACTTAAAATTATTTAAACATTAAAGTGAAGAATATTCAGACTTTAATCTAAAAATTTTAATTCATAAAATAGGATTTTCTTCCAAGAATAAAAGTGAATGCATATAATGCGTCTATCAGTCTATTTAAAACATAGACCATTGTGCGTAGAGATACTAAATTTAACACAAGTATATTTGGGAGAAAAAAAACATGCAATTCAGTGTGTTTAAAAATATTAACACAAAAAATATGTTATCTCTAATGTAAATTATCTTAAAATTTAAATAAAAATCA
>JAPMOQ010013705.1:134717-178821 GCA_026543055.1 Argiope trifasciata
ATCCCTATGGGATGGGTGAACCCATCACATAACGTAATTTTCACAGGTAGGGGCGTGTGATTGAGAGGACAGCAGAGATAAGTGTTGTCTTTTAAATGATGAGTTGTAGCGCAACACTTTTCCCGATGTGTTTGTAGAGGATGGGTACGGTTTCCAAGTGATGTGTCGACTTATTAGCTTAAAACATATTTTCCAGTAACCTTTCTTCTTATTTAATGGATATTTAATACATATACCACTTAATCATACTTATAGAATTATTACTGAACATAAATTCTGTTTCATATTTTATAAGCTTTCATTACAGCATAGTGTTAATCATTAATTATACAAAAGCTTTCCATTAAGCATTAAGTAATATTTTGTTCCCATTCAGTAATATCACTATACAGAAAATTTTTTGAAGAATATGGAATCATATTTTTCATTAACATCTAATGTGCTCTGTTTCTGTAAAAAAAAAAAAAAAAAAAGATGTGCCTCAGAGAACTTGATATGATTGTATAAATATAATATCTTTATTGTCAGAGAAAAAAAAATTCTGCCAATGGTTAAACTTGCCTTCACACTTCAAGAACAGCGTACCTCTATTTTTTATAATTCCTAAGCTTAACATTTCTATTTGTTTCAATATGTTATTATGAAACAAAACAACCACAAAAAAATGGTTGAAAAATTCTGTATTAATATTTTCTATAAAGTCATTAGATTTTAGAGATGTTGTTAACTCAGAATTTAAACTCGAAACGTTTTGGACTTAGAACGTTTTCTGATATTTCGCATTTTCTGCAGTCCCGAAAGATATAGCTGATCAATTTTTTTCTTTCTGATGGGAAATTCTTTTGAAAAAGAAAAAAAAATTGAAGTAAAATATTATAATTCACACATAGGTTAATATGGTCTCTTTTAGAATGTATCGAATGTTTCAAAATCAGTTGTAGTGCTAGCAAGTTGAATCTCGAACATTATTTAACAATAAAAAAGTGGCACCTTATATAATTCTAAGAAGATATACTATTGTTTAAATTACTTAGGTAAATAACTTCTTATAGCTTTCATTATTTTATTGATTTTTGATTATGTAGTTGTAATTATTATTAGCCATGTATTTCAGTTCTAATATTTTTTATATCATGCATTATCTTATTCTTAATAAATTTACATATTTTGCTTAGCATTTTATATGTAGTTTGTACATTTAATATGTGTCTTTATTCATAGCAAAACCTTCTTGATAATGTAAATTTCTTTCATTAAAATTTTGTTTTGTAAGTAAGAGCAAAATATAAATCAGTTCAATAGAAATAAAAAGATTTCGTATTAGTATTTCAATTTAGTTACATGCTAAACAATTTGCTATTTTTATTTGATTTTTGAAAGTTGTATAGTAAAATATTCTTAATATTCTTCATCCAATGCAATATTTGTTGAACTAACTAGGTTAAATATCCATGTATAAATGTTTTTTATTGTTATTCTTATGAATTATGAGAATTACATACATAATTCTGTAAATAAATAGCAGATTGTGGGTTTTTTTATTTAAAAAAATCATTAATCACTTACCAAAGAAATTTTTAGTAAGCACTCAGCTTAGTGTAGTGTTATGGATGTACCAATCTGTAAATATTCTTATTATATTCTTTAACATTGTAACATTCCTATATTTTATGCGAATAAAATAAATTTTTTCCTATACCTATATCTGAGCATGCACAATGTTTTCTACGTTAAGTGATAATATATTGTCTATAATTATTAGCCATTCATATTTTGGTTTCCTTAACGATTTCAAAGTAAACCTAATGAAAACTAATATATCATTTTCTTAACTGAGTCACAAAAATGAGCTAGTAAGTAGATATTTAAAACAAGTTTAAATCAAATTATTTTCATTCTATTTATTTTGTTCCTTGACTTTTCAGACTTGCTATAGCTTTGTTTCTGGCGTGTCCATCAAACTTTATTATACATATTTTGAAAAAAAATAATATAAAATTATAGAATTATAATATTTTTCTCATAGAAAAGAACATATTTTTGTATACATACTATTTTTTTTATATTCTTTTAAGCTTTGTTAAGGTTTTTTTCTGCCTCTTAAAATATAAAGCTCAAATTAAGTTTTTCAAATGATGAAATATATTCTATGCTTTTACAAAGTTCTTTGTTTCTAATAAAACTGCAATGCTATATTTTTTAATAATTTGGTACAATATACCAGTGTAAAAACTGAATTGCCACCGAGATATTAAAAAAAAATCGTTGCAAAATTAAAATCTGTTTTTAAATTAAGTTAAATAAGTATTTCATTTCTTATGCTATATTTAATGAAAATATAAAAAAGTTGATTGCTATAGATATTTCATAAAAAGTTATTTAAATTTATTAAATTATAAATTTCTGTAACATATCTATTAATTATCCTTTAGCTATCATCAAGTTTACCCAATTCTTGAGAGTTGAAGTTCTACAGATTAACTAGTTTATTTAGCATAATTATAATATATGAGCCAAAATATAGTTTGTAACGTTTAACCAAATAAACAGAATGCCCTTTTATTAATGCATTACAAGGGCAAAAATGGACTCATTTTTTATCCACTCCTTACATAAATTGCTTCAATGAACAAAATAATCATATATATATATATATATTAAAGTGGACAATATTTTTAATACTACTAATAAAGTTGAATTAGTTTTTTAAAATGAAATTTGTAGTTTTTCCACTATAATCACTGAAAATATCACCAATAAACAAATTTTACGTTGGATTATTTAAATTATATATATTGAATTGTAGAACAATTATTTTTATTTAAAAAAATATTTCCCTCCCTACATATAATAAGTTACATTACTACCCAGAAATCCAAATCGTTTTCATTAGTTCATCACATGATTTTCACCCATTATTGAAAGTCAAGTAAGAAGTATTCTACTTAATATCTGTGCAATTTTATGAAACAAATTTTAAAAAGTGAAGCTTCAATACCTCAAATTTGGAAGATAGGTAAAAAGGTTATTTACATTTTCAAAAGTGCCATGATGTCATGTAAGAGTCTCAATGAGAAAAGTTTATAATTACCATACACAGAGCAAATAAGAATATTTAGGTTTGACAATTATATTAATTTCATAATTTTAATGTTAAATTATTTGATAAACTCATTGATATGAACTTATATCTAAACAATTTATCTGAAAACAAATACAACCAATATTCTTGTTGAACAAACTTCTGAATATATATATATATTATGAAATGCATAACAAAATAATGGAATAGACAATAAAAATTATTAACAATATGTTTTAATATTGCATAGTATTCCCTCGTCATTTATTAATCCATTTTTTTTGTTTATGTTTGATCACATGTTTTCATAATAAATATATATTGCTTTTTTATTCTATTTAGTTTTATTACATATTAAACATTTTGCACCATTTGTGAGCAATGTCTTAAATAGATTACATCTCAAAAAAAAGTTTGCTTCTGTAGGCTGTTCTAACTTGAGCTTTCAGTTTTCTTTGTGATTCAAGCAAACTTGCTTGAGTCATTATTTATTTTTTATCATGGTTTCATATTTTGTAAGGATATCTTTGTGTTTTATTTGATAAACATTAACATGAAAATTTCATTTTGTCACTCTTTTGCTGTTAAAATAGTAAAAACTTTAGTAATGTGTGAACTTGCACTATCATTTTAATAAGAGAAGCATTTAAGTGAGAAAAATTTTGGCAAATCATATAAAACCTGTTCTCATGATAAGAAATATATACATTATTCCTTTTTTTTTTATTTATTTATGATTCGCGTAATGAAACCAACAAAAATTTTTCTAATAAATTAATAAGTGTTGTAATAATTTACAAAGTAAGATTGCACAATTACTTCATTCCCAAACACTGCAAATATGATTTTATGTCATTGAACAACAATCTAAAAGAAATTACCAAGATCACATCTATTTATATTTTATAGCTGTATAAAGCTAACAATTGATGCATTTTATTTTTCATCACTCTAAAAACTACCTAGTTATGATGTGGATTTATAAAATTTAGTCAAAAAAATTGTGTAACACAATGCTAAGTATTATTTATTTTCTTTGATTTATATTGCATATGTTAATTCACTCATTTATATTATACTATTAAACCAATAAGAGTTTGATATTTCACTATATTTCTATTTTTCCTTGTGTTGTGGCTTCATTTAAGATTATTTATTTAATTATCGAATTTTCAGGATATTGTATTCATATTCCTTAACATGAAAAAAAAACAAAAAAACTGCTGCCTGATTTAGCAGGTAAAATAATTCTCTCTGAACTATGATTTATTTGCTCGAATTTTTTTTTTTCTTATGTGAATTCTAAAAATTTCATTTTACCACATTTCAAAAAATTTGTGTAATTAAACTGTAGGGTGACCATAATTTTTTTTTTTTTTTTTTCCATTTGGAGGCATCTACAATGAATAGAATCAAGCCAAATTCCATTAACTTATTTAAAGGGGAAGAAAAAAATCATATGGGAACATAATGATGCTACTAGAAATAGAACATTAAGGTTCCAAAGCTCATGTGGAAACTTTTCAATATGACATTCTTTCCTTTATACAATATATTGATCTTGCACACTTTTTTTTAACAGTTTCCTGTGCCTTCCATAGTCTATATATGTAATTTGGTTGCATACTGCTCATTAATTCACAGGTGTCATCCAAAAAGGAAATTTACTTTGCCTTTCTATGTTCCAATTGATTATCGATAATTTAATAAAACTTTATTGATTGACTCCTATTATTCAGAAATAATTGGGCCAACAGCCATATTTGGCTATGTTGCAAGAAGTATATTATTCATATGAAAAATAGCAATTTTGTATGTATATGTTGAAATTGTGATATGTTGCAATTCAAGCTTTTGTTATTTGTATAATATATTAGTTCAATGTCACTTCTGTTTCAATTATTAACTGAAAAATATAGTGGTTTCATTTTTAAAAAACAGATTTATTCCTTTCCTATATTCAGAATGTCAATAACAGGCTGTAGTATTATGAATATTCTGAAAAACTTTTTAACAAAAAGATCATTATATTAATCTTTTGAAATATACTGAGGAAGCTGCAAGTATAAACATTAAATTCTTCATAACATGATTTCTTATCAACTGGAAAAATAAACCTTAATTTAAAGAAAAACAGTATTAAAAAAACGTATCCTAGAAAACATTCATAGGAGTTACATCTTTATGCATTTATGTAACTGAATATAATCTTGTACTTGTCATAAGAAAATTTAAATAGTTCTAAGTTAAAAAATATTATAAAATACAATTCTTTAAATTGTCAACAGATGTTATTAAAATGTTATTTTCAAATAATACAAATTGAAATAATAAAATACTTCATCCGATGAAAATATTTTAAGCATATTTACAGTTTTGTAATAAATTACTTATGATTAATTTGTTACAAATGAACTTGAACTATCAATAAAACATGAATTGAAATATAGTTTTATTTTATGAATTAAAAAGGTTCATATTTTTATAACTCATTTGTCAAGATTTATTCATTAAGTAATATAACTCAATTTGTTTTATTTGTCAAAAGGAGAATAACTTGTAGTTACAAAAATTTTAGAAATTTAATTTTTCATTAATAATTAATGTAATGTTTTTTTTAGTAAATTTCAATATAACATTAATAAAATCAGAATCCATATAAGAAAACTGTTTCTTGAATAAAGGCTTGACTTGATTTACAATGAATATTACAATAGATGCCTACTCTACATGCAATTTTTTAACACTATGAGTAGAGTTAGGATTACCAGACGTCCGTATTTACCAGGACGGGTTCGTATTTAGATGCTCTGTCCTGCCGTCCGTATTTATTTTTAAAAAATTACAAAATGTCCGTATTTCCGATGATACATTTTTTTGCATGGAAAACATTTAAAAAATGTCATCGACTAAGCTCACTATCGATTATTAATCGTTATCAGAAGGTATTAACTGTGACCGCAGTAGCCATTTTGTTTATTTACGTTTCCGTACTTGAGGAAGTAGTAACTTTTGTAGCAGTATTTTTATATTCTGTTTTAAAATATGTCTCATCCTTAGAAAAGGTAGTGTAAATTTACTACTGATTTAAAAAGAAGATTTAAATCCTTCAAAAAAGGAAGGACCGAAGAGGAAACTGAATGTTTGGTGTGTAAAGCGGGTACAAACGTTTCGGTGGCAAATCGAGGAGCGCTAGATCTTCAAACTCACATAGATACAACAAAATACAAAAAGATTGCTCATCAAGCATCTACATCAACAGATGTGTGTTTTTGGTAAAACGTTCGTTAAATGAAAAAATACTTGCAGCTGAAGACACTTTAGCGTATCACACTGTGTTTCATCATACCAGTTATAAATTGATGAATTGTGTTCCAAAATTGAATTCTAGACTGTATCCAGATTCAGAAATTGCAAGTAAAGTAACTTGTGCAAGAACTAAAACAGAAGCTATTATTAACAGAGTGATAGGTCCTCATGCTCTTGACTTATCTATTAGTTCAGCTGATGATGTTCCATACATTGGAGTTTCGACTGGGGGCTAAATAGGAAAGATGGTAATAATTTCTTTTCTAAATTAAAGACATCTGCTGATGGAAACTTAATTGGTGTTGGATGTCCTGCTTACATTCTTCATAATTGTATTCAACATGGTACATATTTGCTTTCAGTTGATGCTAAATGCCTTTTACTGAAAGTTTTCAACTATTTCCCCATCTATACAGTACAAACTGAGGCTCTAAAAGATTTTTGTGACTTTGTTGATATCAACTACCAGTCATTGTTAAGTCATTCAAAAACAAGATGGCTTTCACTTTTTCCAGCTATTGAGCATTTTCTCAAATTATTCTCAACTTTGCAGTCATATTTTTTGTCCATTGACAAACCCCCAGCAATAATCTTGAATTTTTTCAAAAATGAATTTGCTGAAATTTACTTATGGTTTTGTCATTTTTTGATGTCCATATTTCAAAACAAAATCCAAGTGATTGAAAAGCATGATAATTGTATCATTGATGTGAAGCAAAATCTTGAAGAAACTTTATCAATCCTCAAGCATAAATTGAATAGTAAATTTATTCCATTGAAAGTCAAGGATCTGCTGAATAAGTTTGAGGAAAATGGGATGGAGGTTAAGTGTCAAGAATTTAGAAATGAAGTTTGTGAAGTTTATTCTTGTTGTGTTCAATATCTAACTAAATGGATTGAATCATTCTCTGAGTTTATGGTTTTTGATTGGATGATTTGAACTCTGACATCCAGTGGGAAGAAGTAGAAAAGACTGTAACCTATCTGAGAGAGAAAGGTGTGAACATTGATGAAGTAAAACCTTTGGACCAAATAATGACTTTATTAAATTATTTTTCTCATCATGTGAAGGAAAAAGGAATTTCAGATGCAGACCAACCTGTTCCTGTTCATAAAAGGTGGGTAAAGTTCTTTACAAGCTGTAACATATCTTGTGCTGCAGAACTTTTGTGTGTTGCTCAGTTTTATTTTTAGCAATTCCATCACACAATGCAAATGTTGAAAGTGTTTTTTCTGTAATTAATGCACAGTGGACCAAGGAGAGAAACAGACTGGACATTGATTCAGTTAAGATGCTGACTGCTATAAAATTCAACATCAAAATGAGCTGCATTCAATTTCATGATTATGTGTCTTCAAACAAAGACTTGTTAAAAAAATTAGCTCTGCCAAAAAATATGAAATAAATGTTAAAATAAAAAAATAAATGCTAATTATCTTCTTTAATTGTGTCCTGCTTTTGTGCCTTTTGTCCTGCTTTCTTAATTTAACTGTCCTTTCTTTCACTTTTGTGATCTGGTTAACCCTAGTTATATGTCTTTTACTCATAAAACCTGTTAATTAAATAAGTTATTTTATTTCTGTGAGCTTATTATCTTTACAAGAATTGTTATTATCTGTAACATGCATTTACTTAAAACTAAAAAACACAAAAGTAATATAATGTAAAAAAAATCAACATGTATGGGATGGTTAATGATTTGTTTTATTTATATATTATGAAACTTAAATATCAATACCACATTACTTTTTCATTCACTATGTATTTTATACATTTCTAAAACTTATATAATGATCCCTTTGTGAAATGCAAAACAAGAACAAATTTGTTAACTACAAAACAACATTTTCAGATATAAGAAACAGTGATTTTTTTTTAAAGACATTCATAGAGGGGGAGACTATATGCGCATTTATGTCATGGAAAGTACTTCTACTGCTACTGAGACAACTATACTCCAGCGATTCCTGAAAACGGAGTTGGAACTTTTTCGACCAACTTCGCGATGAGTGTGTTACAGCTCCATCGCATACTAAAATTCCTGTGTATAATTCTGTAAATAATTTCAACTAATTAAATGCTTAGTATTTTTTCAGATTGGCTCTCTTCTATGTTGATGACTGAATGATTAATTTTAGTAACAACTTGCATTAATGTCAATTTTATATGTTCGATATGACTTCATTTCGGCGCGAAAAGAGCTAACGCAGGAGAGGTGAGTAATGCATGTTTATTATCATTACTCAACTACTTTCGATTGCCACATAATTTGGCGCCCGAACAAGGACGATGGAATTGAGTCATAATGTATGTTTTGATAAATAAAAAAGGATTTAGTTAGAGCTCTTACTGCTTCAATATTTAACTGTCTCATTAAAGAAATATTTTAAGTATGTTAAAGGAAAGTGATTTTAATATTTTGAATATTTAATGAGAAACATGTATCTACTTTGCACTTAAACAGTAATCGAACATTAATAAAATAGAAGAGAATGTTTTAAAAAAGATTATTTAAGAAATGCTCTATTGATAAAGTTGAATTGAATATTGCATTTATTTATTGAAAAAAAAAAGTGTATGTTGTGTTGAATATCTATTTACAGTTTTATTAGCGTTTAAGTTGGCATATTAACATTAAAAATGGAAACATTAGTTAAAATGAGAGGCTCTTATCGTGGCTGTTTTACTAAATTTACTGAAAAATTAGAATTATTTTTGAAAACGAAAGTAGATTATTCTGATTTGTATGTTAGTAAACTGAGTCAATTAACAGAGATATATTTGAAAATTCAAAACTTAGATAACGATATACTTGATTTAATCAAGAAGGATGTTACATGTACAGAGGAAAGTATATGTAATGAAATCGAAATTGCCGAATCTTCTGAAGATAAATTTATATATTTTAAAACGAAACTAGAATGTTGCATAAATACATCTGATAGCGGAAATGATGCACATTCAATTAGTGAAAAAAGGAATTTTAAATTGCCTAGGATTGAGTTACAAAAATTTGACGAGACTCTAAAAGATTGGTTATCTTTCTGGAGATTATTTTAAAAAATAGATTCAGATCCTGATATTTCAAAAGAAGATAAATATCAGTACTTGATGTAGTCAACCCTTAAAGGTTCAAGAGCTAGAGAGGTAGTCGAGTCTTTTCCCCTTACGGTTGAAAGCTATGTTCAAGCTATCGAATGTCTAAAAGCACGTTTCGGAAGAGAAGATGTCTTAGTAGAGGCCTATGTAAAGGAACTTTTGAGCTCGGTATTAAATAATGCTCTGAATAATGAAAACAAACTTCCGTTAATTAAATTGTATGATAGAATCGAAACTCAGCTAAGATCTTTACAGATGCTGGGGGTTACTAGTGATAAGTGTGCGTCCATGCTTTACCCTTTGGTCGAGTCGTGTTTGCCGATTGATCTATTAATAATTTGGGAACGACATTTGTTTTCCATAACACTCAAATCAGACGAGAAACTTAACAAGCTGGACACTTTAATGAAATGCCTTGGGAATGAAATTGAGGGCGAAGAAAAGATAAACCTAGCCAAAAGTGGGTTTGAGTTAGAGCACAAGAACAAGGAAAATCAAGTAATTAGGTCTTTTAATCGTAATAAAATTTTTAATACTGGCTTGGAACTCTGTAGTTCAGTACAAAGCAATACAGCTCCGAAGAACACTCAGTGTGTGTTCTGTGATAAGAATTATTTTAGTGCTGACTGTAGATATGCTCAAAGTTTACCAGGTGGTCAAAGGAAAGATATTTTAAAGAAAAAAGGTGGTTGCTTTAGGTGTTTGAAAATTAATCATATTTCTAGTTCTTGTAAATCCAGAATCAAATGTTTAAATTGCGGAATATTACACTATTATCTTTTATGTAATAATAATCAAACCCAGACTTCCAAGGAAATAAAAAAAACCTAAACCTGATAATGATATTCCCGTACAAGATCAAATGGCAGATGTTTCGTCTTCACCTCATGTTTTGTTACAGACTCTTGCAATTTACTTAAGAGTAGATACGAGGAAAGTGAAGATAAGGGCAATAATCGACTCAGCTTCTCAAAGATCATACATTTCGAAAAGCACGGCTCAGAGATCGAATTACCAACCACACCGAAAAGAAAGTCTGCGACATTCCTTGTTTGGTGGAGAGAGAACGGAAATCTGCCATCACGACGTTTATAGAGCATTCCTTACTGACCACGATCTGACATATAACTGTAACTTTGAAGTCCTCGGACAAGAAACAATCAGTGCAACAATTCCACCCGTTGCGGATGGGATGGAGATGAAAGAACTTTCAGAAAACAATATCCATTTGAGTGTTCAACATCATGGACCCATAGAACTATTGATTGGAGCAGACGTTGCTGGAAAGCTTCTTACCGCAGGTTATAAGCTCTTACCTTCTGGTTTAGTTGCTATCGAAACAAAGTTAGGATGGACGGTCATGGGACGTACTAGAAAAGAAAAGGGAGAAGAAAACACAGATCTGATTGTTACTTCAATGTTGGCAGGAGGAATCTCTGAAACAGATTTATGGAATCTTGAAATAATAGGAATAAAAGATCTTGCTGAGAATCAACCAAAGACAGAAAAAGAAGAAGCTTCCATGCAGCATTTTTCGAAATCACTGAAGAGACTTCCTGATGGCCGGTATGAAGTATATCTACTCTGGTTGGAAGGGATGCAACCACCTGCCAATAATAGAATGATCGCAGAAAGAAGACTCAAGGGAACAATTAAGAAGCTTCAAGCAAAGAATTTGCTAGGGAATGAAGATGTCTTCCACGAATGGCAGAAAGAAGAAATAATAGAACCTGTGAATATTACAGGATTAGATGATCATTGCACATATTTACCTCATAGGGCCGTGATCAAAGATAATTCCACAACAAAGATTCGACCTGTCTTTGATGCTTCCGCAAAACAGAAGAATGAATTATCTCTCAACAGCTGTCTTGGAAAAAGGTCATAATTTAGTGGAACTGATTCCGAGCATCTTGAATAGACTCCGACTTGAGGTGTTTGGTATAATCGCTGATATAAAAAAAGCGTTCTTCTAGATAAGTATTAACGAGAAGGACAGAGACTATTTAAGATTTTTATGGTTTGAAAACCGAGATCCTGATAAATTAAAGATTTATCGCCATAAACGTGTAGTATTTGGAATAAACGTAAGTCCTTCCCTCTTTGGCGCTACTTTTTCGTACCATTTAGATCATGTTCTTGAACATCTTCAAGGGGTAGCGAAAAAATTGAAGACTTCTATGTATGCTGACAATTGTGTCACAAGTTTAGATACTATGGAAGAAGTAGAAGCATTTATTGAACACTCAAAGGAAATAATGATGTGAGCTAAATTTGATTTGAGAGGATGGAGATTTAATGAGGACAAATCCACCTTCCATCGAACCGGAGAAGAATCCCCTGAGCATCAAGAAAATGTCTCAGTATTGGGACTTGAATGCAACCCAGAAGATGACACATTAAGATGTACTTATAAACAAGAAGTTTTTGATACAATTCCGTTAACTAAAGGCCTTATCACACAGCAAAATATCTTCGGCACTTTCCGTCAGCAAACGACAAGGAAAGTGACGTCACTTCAAACTTTCACATGATTGGTTGAATTTCGTTTGCGGACAATACTTCGACAACATTTTCGAACTGATTCGAAAGAGTTGTCGATTATGAAACTTGCTCGTCTAGTTTTTGAGGGTAGAAACGGAAAAATGCTGGCGAAATTTCACCGTATGATAAGGCCTTAAAAGACCGATATTGTCATCAGCAAATCAACTGTTTGACCCTCTTGGAATATTGAGTCCAGTGACTTTAAGATTTAAAATTTTGATGTAAGACTGTTGGAAGCCAAATTGTCTTGGGATGCTAAACTTTCTGATGAACTTTGCAAAAAGTTTTTGAAATTGAAAAGAGATTTAGCTTACGTTAATAATTTAACTATCCCTAGAAGACTGGTAATTAATCTTAAAGAAAGAAACAATCTATAGTTACATGTTTTTTGTGACGCCTCTGAATTAGCGTATGCAACCTGCATACATTTGAGAAGCGAAAATGAAGAAAGGGTTTCCTGTCAACTCGTACAGTCACGATCCCGAGTAGCTCCATTGAAACCTGTAACAATTTCCAGACTTGAATTGCTCACTTGTACTATAGGAATACGCCTCATGACAACAATCAAATAAGATTTACATACGGAAGATGTAACTACATTTCATTGGACGGATTCAATTAATGCTTTACATTAGATTAAAAATGAAGAAGAATGGGTAGTTTTTGTTATGAATCATGTTAGAGAAATAAGAAGTTATTGTTCAAAAGATGAGTGGAATCATGTTCCTGGAACATTCAATCCAGCCGACTTGCCTTCAAGAGGATGTTCTGTGGTTACTCTATTAAGTCAACGGTGGCATGATGGCCGATCTTGGCTGAAGAAAGATGTGAAACATTGGCCAGTTAGTGAAGCTGTGGTCGATAAAGAAGTCATAAATTCGGAGAAGAAGAAGACTATAGTTACTTTGGCAGTTACAAAGAACGACGAATTTGACTACTTGACCAATATTTCATCTTTCGAGAAAATCGTGAGAATTACAGCCTGGATACTTAGATTTATCAGAAATTGTAAAAAGGTGACTCTGTACACCTCTCAAAATTTGAAATTTGAAGAACTGGCAGAAGCTGAAACCATAATTGGAAAATTATACAAAAGATCACATTTCGTTCTTTCGTTGACCCAAAAGGTCTCATTAGAATCAAAACACAACTTTTAATGAGAAAAGATTTTAAAAGATTTCAAATATCCTATCCTTCTACCTCCTGATCATATTGTAGTTCATAAAATGATTATGCCTGAACATAAAACTCGATTTCATTGGGGAATTCAGACTTTAATGTCAAGTTTGAGAGAATATTATTGGTTAATTAGAAGTCGCAAAACAATTCGCAGCGTCCTAAAATCTTGTATCACCTGTAAAAGATTTGAAGCTAAACATCCCGAGATACAAGCTGCACCTTTGCCGGAAGATCGTTTAAGGGACTCTTCTATCTTTGAAACCACTGGTATTGATCTAGCAGGTCCTTTGTTTTTACAGGATGGTTTCAAAGCTTGGATTGTTTCATTTACCTGTGCAGTTTACCACACAATACATCTTGAACTAGTAACATCACTTACGACCGACAAATTCCTTCTCTCTTTACGTCGATTTATCGTAAGAAGAGGAAGACCTTTTACCATCTATACTGATAATGCTTCTAATTTTCATTGATCTAATCAAGCTCTGAAAAGAGTGGATTGGCAAAAAATCGAAAACGACACATCTGTGTCAAGAATAGAGTGGAAATTCATCCCGCCCAGCTCGCCACGGTGGGGTGGATTCTGGAAAAGATTGATTGGTCTAATGAAAACCATCTTAAGAAAAGTCCTCGGAAAGGCTTGCTTAAAGTATGAGGAGTTTTCAACAATCATTTGCGATTGTGAGAATGTCATTAATTCCAGACCAATAACTTATGTTTCTGAAGACTTGGAGCTCCAAGCACTGACTCCAGCAATGTTTTTGAGAGACCTTAAAGAGAGTGGAGTTCCAGATATGGATCAGATTGAATCTTCAAGTTTGCAAAAAAGATATCGTTATAGATTGAAACTTCGTGAAGATCTAAGAAAAAGGTTTCGGTCTGAATATCTTTGGCAGCTTAGAAGTTATGCAAAAAAATCACGAGACAGTTATATCTTTTCTATAGGAGATACAGTTTTATTAGAAACCATCTCTAAAAGAATCTGTTGGCCTCTTGGGAAAGAGATCGAATTAATCAGAGGCAAAGATGGAAAAGTACGCACTAAGCAAGGGGACTTACTTCGACCGATTCAGCGTCTCTGTCATCTTGAAGTGAGTTCTCCCATCGACAATTTTCGCAAGCGAATAGAAGATCCCACCATTTGTGACGAGAGAGAGGACCATAATCCTAGCAATTCATCATCACCAGTGCCCGTCTCTCAGGGAGAACCAACGCCTGTTCCCATCTATGAGGATTAACTGTTTCCCACTTCTCAACCACGGCGAATCAACCGCTATGGTCGAACTCTACGTGCTCCTCATAGTTTGGACCTCTAGAACATTTCTTCTTTGAGAATTGAGTTCCAGTGTAGTGAAACTCAAGGTGGGGAGTATGTCACAGAAAACACTTCTACTTCTACCGAGACAACTATACTCCAGCGATTTCTGAAAACGAAATTGGAACTTTTTCGGCCGACTTCGCGATGAGTGTGTTACAGCTCCATCGCATACTAAAGTTCCTATATATAATTCTGTAAATAATTTCAACTAATTAAATGCTTGGTATTTTTTCAGATAGGCTCTCTTCTATGTTGATGACTGAATGATTAATTTTAATAACAACTTGCATTAATGTCAATTTTATACGTTCGATATGACTTCATTTCGGCGCGAAAACAGCTAACGCAGGCGAGGTGAGTAATGCATGTTTATTATCATTACTCAAGTACTTTCGATTGCCACATTTACATGCTAAAATAACTACGACGTTTTCCTTCGTGCTCAGCGAATAACGATTCACCTGAACTGGGAAAAGTGTTGTGCTACAATTCAACATTTAAGACAACACTTATCCATGCCGATAAAATATCCCTACCTCTGGAAAGTACGGTTGGTGATGGATTCGTCCATCCCAGAGAGATAAATGTTGGGATTGAGACTCACGCCAGTACTTTATATATATATATATATATATATATATATATATATTATTCTATATATATATATATATATATATATATATATATATATAGTTTTCTAGATCCACTATACTATGGAGTATCCCTGTGCCTTTAATTGTTGTTATCTAATAAACCCCAGAAAAAACAACCTGTGTCTTCAAGTTATTTAACCAAAAAACAATCTTCAGTATCACGTAAAGTATTGCTGTATCTAGAAAAGCAACAATAATTAAATTTAATGTAAATTAGTTCAATGCTTTTTATGTAAAAATATTATGTTTTGAAAATATATTATTCTGGTTCGCGCATGTACATTTGAGCAATTATTTGTAAAACGAAAAGATATGCAACAGATGTTGCTAAAATATACTATTTTTCAACCAATAAAAAAACAAACAATTTTTAATTACAAGTTATAATTATCCAACATAAAAGAATATTAATTACTAGAAGAAAATACAAGGTTAGAAATTTTAGGATTTTGCAGTTATACTCGTCGAAATTGTTTTAAGATTTGAATGGCATATTACTAAAACAGAGTTTTCAAAAATTCTTATCAATTAAGTGGCCTAGTGGACTTTATCTAAAACCAAACAAGTCTGTAAAACTTTCTATCTCCCTTTTTTAATGAACTATGTTTTAAAGCTGATATGAGATATAACCACTCTTTAGAAATTTCAATATGCAGACAGAAATAACAACAATTATGAAAGCCTAAACTATTTTCCATACTAAATATTTATTGTTTTTGTATATTATTTGTCGTTTTGAGTCAGAAGATTTCTTTTGCAACTAATTCAATTTTAAAAATCTTGTTTAAATATATTGATTTAAAATAATACTAATTTATTTTCAGTTATATCATAATGTCTTGTTTATTAGACAGAAATTAACAAGAGCTGTTTATTTTTTAACGATAATCATATTCAGTTATCCATTTTTCACACGTGTTTATCAAAAAGAAAAAAAAAATTCTAATGTTTACAATTTAAGCAACAAGAAAACAAATGACACCTATTTTGAGCTGGCAAAAAGTTTCGCGAAACCTCAGTTTCTATAAAACTTTTTGCGATGAGAATGGCAGCGTCGTTTCAAAAATAGCCTCAAATTGGGCATCCATTGTCTGAATATGTGAAAGTTCCGTGTTAGCGGACTTTCATGAGTTCGCTTGTTAAATTTTGAAAATAATTTTTTGATATTGCAAATTCCATCTTTCTAAGTACAAATACATGCTTTCTGGTTGTTTTCACAGCCATGATTGTTTTCTAAATTTGCATTTCGCATCTGCTGTTAAATCAACGGAAAATTATCTTGGGGATTTCCCCCAACTTTAGGCTTAAAGTCGCCCCTTTCTCCATTATTAGCTGGTCCACCGTAACGTAAACTCGCTTACTGAAAATTAGCGCTGGAAATCACAGCACGCTTTTTTGTTTTGTTGTTGTTTTTGTTGTGTTTCCGAAACAATTTAGATGAATTTTAGAAGATACCAAGACAAACCTCTGGTAAGTTTATTAGATATAAAATTGTTTGATTATTATAAATACAGTTATATGGTCAAAAATTAAATTTTTATTGGTAATAATTGGGCGAATACAAATTCTAAAAGTTAGTAATTTGTCTTTTTTCAAAATTCCTTTTTGGCGATTTAATTCTTAAGCGAGTTGTCATGGCTGTGAATACATTAATACCAGCCAGTGCTATGAATTTTACAGAAAACCAGCAAGCATGTATTGTACTAGAAAAATTATGGAGCCAACGTGAAGCAGGTCGATTTTGTGATGTTGTTCTCCATGTTCAAGGACAAAAATTTCAAGCCCATCGAAATGTACTAGCAGCCTGTAGTCCATATTTTGATTCCGTATTAAAAACTCATAAAGTTATTAAAGAGCAATTGACAGTTACCTGTCAAAATCTTGATGCATTCCAATTATTGTTAAATTACATGTATACAGGAGCAGTTGTAATTGATAAGAATAATGTCTCTGAATTGCTGAGGTTAGCAAATCATTTTCTTGTGGCTAAGTTAAAAAATTATTGTGCTGAATACCTTGATCGCTATCTGGACCCTTCCAACTGTTTGACTGTTAAAGAAATGGCAGAAAAATACAATCTTCCAGTTTTGCAAAAGAATGCAGCAGCTTTTATCCATAATCATATTGTTGAAGTTTTTGATCAAAATGAAATATTGGAATTTCCTTTTACTAAGTTAGAAGCTTTTTTTAAAGAAAAACAGTGTTTAATTCCTCAACATGTTCTATTAAGCTTTATATGCAAATGGGTTGATCATGATGTAAGTAAAAGAGAAAATGATTTAAGAACTCTGTTGACATTTATCAACTGGAATTCTGTTGAACGCCCATTTTTGGATGACCATTTGAAAACCTGCAATTTATTTCGAAAAAATCCAAAATGTATGTATATTTTATTAACATGTTTAGAAGAAAACAAGGTAGAATTGCTGGAATTTCAATCTATATATGACTCACTGAAGAGTCAGTATGGGCCTGGTGGTTCTAATGTTGATAATGATAGCTTTATGAATATTGCCATATCAGCAGCAATTCATGGACTTCAAAAGTTTCCAGCTACAAACAGTACAGAAGAAAACACACCTATTACTGTTGCTCCTTTGGAGAAAGACCCTATAAAAGAGAAACCACCTGCACCACCTATTGAGGAACCAGTAAAAGTGTCTTCTGATAATGAAGAGACAAGCAATAGCAGTTTTGATAATACAGTTCCAGATGGGGGTGCTGATATTGATTATGATGATGATAGTCAGACTTCAGAGGAAGAGAAGCCGTTATCAACTCCTGCGGCTGGCAGTCGTCGGAAAGTTGCACCTCGAAAACTAAAATTAAAGTCCTGTAAGTTGCATTATTTTGTTTTTATACGAATTTTTAAAATTTATCCTTGGAAACTTTAGAATTTTAAGTAGAACATGTTTGCTTTTTTTATTGTTTTTTTTCTTTTGTGAATATGTTGAGTCTTATTTTCTTTGCTGAATCTTATGCCATATATTTAAAAAATTTCTACTGTCCTTTACACTTTACTAGATGAAGGTTTTATAGCCTGACTTACATGAAAAAACTTGTAATGGATGAGGTTATGAAAGAGAAAATTGATTTTCCTTGAATTTCTTCAGATTTGTCAAAAAAATTAGCAATAGATTTCATTTGAGGAAAATAGATTTTTGTGTGTAGGGGTGGAAGGTAAGGCATTTATTATTTCTTTCCATATTGACATCATTTAATATAATTCATGTACATTAACTATAAATGTTTCTTTGAATCTAAACCTTGTTAAAAAGGTTGGGGGATTTCTGTGTCCATATCAGCTTTTCTTTATTCTGGTCCTATAGAAAAAACAAATATACGTAAATTGCCACATTTTGAGAATAAACTTACCATTACTTAAAGTATTGATTTTCTTAAACTATTTATGTTTTTACATTCGATATATTATTCTGATAAAAAATATAAATTTTAATAGCATATATTTAAAGACATTGCCATTACCTACTCCTATTAAAGCATCATTTTGAATTGTCTGCTGGTGCCTTTGAGGGATAAATTTTCCAGCATTTATTTTTATTAGAATATCAACTTTAATAATTATTTTATGTTTTCATACATATGGTTGTAACATATTGCTTTAGAAAATGATTATTCTTTGAAAAGCATTGATTATTTTTTCGTTCTCTAATATTTAAAGGATAAAGTGATCATTCTGTTTTCTGAAGTGATAAATGTTTTTTCATTCAGCATATTTCTACTTTAAAGCTCATTTTCTGAATTGGATTTATCTTTTTGCAATCTATCAAATCTCTGCTTATGAAACTGAATGATGATATCGTTGAATTTCTTATGGTAAAATTAATTGATACTAATAATTTTTTAATCTATACAAGTTTTCTTTAGAATATTAGTTCATATGATATGGCAATCTACAGAACGAGCCGGTAAAAGTATCTTCAGATAATGCAGAGAAAAGCAATAGATTTGACAATAGAATTCTAGATGGCGATGCTAATGATCTAATTTGATGGTTAAAAAAAGTTGAATATTCTTGAGCAACAATCCTAGGAGTGGATTTAAAGACTTTATTATGCATCAAATTTTTCTAGAATTAATGCCATATTCTGCCATTTAATACAATTTTTCCCACTGCCATAATGAAATGCAAGTAATTACAGTGTCATTTAATAAAACAAACAAAACTCTGTTTTTGAATTGAAACATTGTCTCCAGTTCATATGGTCAAGGTCATAGAGGACATAGAATATTTATTATTAGCTCCCACTCATCTATTTCCAATAAACATTATGCTTTTTGATAAAATTGCCAGATTTAACCCTGCTTTCTGTATTAGATGGATTAATTGCTTCTTGAAAATAATTGGCTCATGTCCTTTAGCAAGCATAATGCATTTATTAAATTTTGATGTTTTCTGTGTGACCTTTTTTACAAGTTGTACACTTTAATACCCAATGAAATGCTGTTTAGTTTATATTCTGTATTTATTTAGCTCTTGCTTGCATTTGCTATTTGTATCGTATTTAATGCAGTCATTTCGATTTATCTTTCCTTTGAATAGGCATCTTTATATCACAATAGTTAATTGCATGTTTTAGACTTATAAAATATCATCAAATTATTCAAAGCTTTTTATTCAGTTTTTTCTCCTAGCTTTATACAATTTTAGAAAAAAAATTGTGACTTAATTAAAATCAATTGCTGTATAAAATTTAGAAACAAAGTGAAATACGATGCTTTATTTCAATTTTGAAGAAACATCTTTGAAAATAATTGAAAAATTATAAACCAATTCAGAAGTGTGTAAATGTGCCTGAAAAGTACAGATAATCTTATATTAATTACTATATCTGTCAAAAACTTCTTAATTTTATGCAAGTACAAAAATCTTGCTGTTTGGGATAAAATTTATTATGTCTTAATAATGAAATTAAATAGAAAATATTAATTTTAATTCAGATACTAATAAAAATTTTATAAATGTTATGTGATAGAATTTTTTATGAGTCTGAATAAAATGATCATTTGAGCAATGAATAGCAATAGTTAAGACAATTATTACTATTAATTTTTTCTGTTAAATATTGACAGAGTGTTTGTTTCTGTTAATGATATATTTTAACTGCTTTAAAAGAAGTTGGAATTGTGTTCTGATCATCTTACAATTTTTGGGGGGGGGGAGGGGGAATTAAATACAATGTAGAAAGGAACAGATTTTTACAAATTACATTTGAATGTATTGCTGATATTTGGAAATTAGAGATCTTTTAAATTTTATTGTAACCCCAAATAATAAATTTTAGCGAGAAATTTTTGAAAACTTTTTTTTTGTTGCTTTCCCTTCTGTTCAAGCCACAAACACTTTATTTTAGATTGCACTATATCTACATAGTTTCTAAAAGATTATTGTTGAGTTTCAAAATGTAAATCAAAACATACCCAATTTTGCTTGAGTAATAAAAAATAAATGTGCATTTTCAGACTTTTTCCCCCCCTAAAATAGTTACTTGTTTATTGGAGATTTTATGATGATTTTTATATATTTTATATAAAGGTTTAAAAATAAAAAATAACACTAATTAAAAAAAACATGCATCAAGTATTTCATGTTTGATGTGAGAATACACTTTTGAAACAAAATATCCAAAAGAGATTCAGAGATAATAATGTTTATGTGTACTCTTATTTTATTTCAAAAATTCATTCTTATATCTATGCCAGTGATTAAATGCACATCGTGATAAGGCATCAAAAATAGTTGAAACATGTACAAATGTAAATTCAACAGAAACAACAAGAAAGTAAGCAAACCCTTCCCTCTTACGACATCTGCAGGGAGCTAAAAACAGACCATGTAATTTAATTACAGCTTAGTACTGTGTGAAACCAGGAGAATACTTCCCAATAAATGTCTTATGTTAATGGGGGTCACTGAAAAAACAAATTATAGGAGGAGTTCATATAACATAGGTAGAAGTTTATTCAAGTTTCTTACTTTGGCACGCTTAGCTTCAAATTGGAAATATTTAGTATTGTTACATTTAATTTTTGAAAATCAATTGAAAAAATAATTCTTTAAGTTCGAAATTATTTAAATGCTCTGAATGCTGAAAATACCTGATATTCATGTAATATTCCTGAATATGCAATTCTTGTAATCTGTAATCTTTATATCATTGTAGTGTTGGATGATATATAGCTGTAAATATTTAATAAAATTAGTTTTCCATAAACATATATGCTTTGTAGATTCCAGAAAAAAAAATAAGATCATTCTAACCCCTAAATATTTTTATATAGTATAATAGATTCAGTATTTTTAATTTCAAATTAAATATTTTTTCTTTTAAATGTATAAATTCAATATCTTATTTAATACTTAAAGAGTATAAAATGCTTAACTCGGTGTTTCCTCCCCTTCATTTTTAAAATTATGGCAATGATTATGATTGAATTACACTTGCAAATTTACTTGAAATGATTCAATAATTTCAATGAAAATAAAGTACTGAGTTTGTAAAATGTATTTACTTTAAAAATAATCAAATTCAAAGTGCCTAATATAAATCTTCAATACAGTTACCAAAGAAAGAATTCAAAATCAATAATCAGTTTAATTTTTCTAATGCAAATAATTGAGGGTGGTTGCTTAAAAAGTTTCAAGTGTTTATTATTTTAAAAATATGATCTTGAAATGGATTTCAGTGTTTTCTAGTTCCATGTATCAATCAATTCAATGAATGATTTTATCTTATTTGTTAAAAAGTTATCTAATTTTTGATTTATAACATATATTTCATTAAATATCAGTTTATGACATTAAATGAAAGTTTACAATTCAGTAAAAGCTGTAAAAATATATCCAAATATAAATTTTTAAAAATGGGCCATTAAATTTAGTTGAAAATCAAACAAATAATTATATTTTGTGGTTTATACACACTTTTATAATTTTTAATATAAGTCATTAAAAATTCACTATAAAGTAAAATAGCATTCTCTGAATGTAAATATTACAAACAGTTAATTTTGTTCTTTTATTACAAAAAAAAAAAAAAAAAAAAAATCAGTAAATGATTCTGCAGAAACAAATTTATTTTGAAGATGGACTTTCAACTTTTTATTTATTTTTTATTTTTTTATTGTTAAAATTTGCTGCTGGAAAAAAATAACCTCCACATGTCAGCCCAATTCCTCCTATTTGAAATGTACCTTCCCTACCAAAACTTGTTTCTGCGATGCTCACCATTTATTTAGGCATTTGGCAGGAAGTATTCTGTTGTACACAGTAGATTCTATAATTTCTCTGAAGGATGAGACGATTCCATTATGTTTTCATTTATGAAAAATGGCCCAGGACTTTGAGGCCCTCGAATTCTCATTCTTGCCAGGCTCATAAAGTTAACTGATTAACATAGAATTATATTTTTTTAATACAAAAGTGTAATGTAAGTAAGAGGAATTGAAATAATAGCCATGTTAAGGGAAAAAACTTTTACTGGTTTGCTAATGAATGTGCAAACTATGTAATTGAATCTAATGTTAATGAATATGTAAAAATGTGAACAATGTAACCAGTATAAAATTGAAACAAGAGAGTAAAAGTGAAGTAGGCTAGTTGTGCAAAATTATTTTTTCTCATTGGTTTAGTAAATGATAAGAATCAAGGCAGATTCATGATATGAATCATGAAGATAGTTTAATTTTTAGGAGTATTATAGGTAAATTAGAAAAGGTGAAAGCAGTCTGAGATGTTGTTTATGAATATGGATAAATCAAAAGTAATATTGCACCTCTGTAAAATTAAAAAAAATAGTTTGGAACAATCAATAGAAATTATAAATCTGGTGTATTAATCTAAACTATTAGAAAAAAAATTATATACAAATAACAGCTAAAAGAAATTGTTAGGTAAGTGCTATCAAAGCATAAAGATGAGTATAGACACTCCATATAGACACATTTATCCCTTTGAAAACTTCTGATAAAAATATATGCAGAAATGATGATTTCAATGTTTTAAAGTCTTAATTTTATCATTCTTGAGATCAATTTTCTTATGTAATATTTCTATTATATTTTTAATACTTTGTACACGTTTTTAAATAAATTTATTCACTTTATTGCTCATTAAATATAATAATGTTATAAGACATTTTATTTCTCAATGTTTATGTTAGTGTATTTGATTATTTTGAGAAATTCAACTTTTTCTTCTTCTTTTCTCAAGCCTGAGTGATGTCTGGTAATAAGTTGTTTTATAATCTGCAATTTAAAATGTATTGTTGTAATGTAAGAGCAGATTTTGTTTATTGTCAAAGTATAGGTATGTTTGGCTGGAATTCAGAAAAACCTTTCTTTCAAACATATTTGAAGTTGAGCATTAGTGGCATACATTCTGGGTAGACCTTTTACAATCTTGTCTTGATTTTTTTTATTACGTCTTGTTTACTCTTTTGCTTTGGAAATGAATAGATTTAAACAGTTATATATTACATAATAAAAAATGGATCTTTGAATGTTCAAACATATAGATAATATAAAACTTCGTTTGTGAAATTTCCTCGAGGAAAATGGTTGAAAATCAGATTTACTGTATGGCACCTCTCTGTACAGCTCAGTTTAAGCGAGCATTCTTAAAAATTAAGAGAAAACAATTTGAAAATTTGCTAAGTTTTTGAAAGTAAAATGTTGGCTGGCATATTGAAGTTCCAAGCTTCATAATTTTTAGCCCGAACCATCAAGTTTTTAATTATTATGCCTAATGCTTGCTGTATCATGTTTATTTTTGTGAGCTCTTGTATCGTATCGAAAGTCTTAATTTCTTCTCTTAGAAATACTCTAATGCTATTACTGTAAATTTTAGAAAATAGTGCTTCAGATTATTTGTACAATTTTGTATAAAATTTGATGAATAAATCATCACATTTTAAAAGCCAGGTAGATAGTAAGTCAGCAGTCTTACAACTATGTTTTGCAATCTTTATTTTTTAAAATCTTTATTTCTGTACCTCTTCATTTATCATCAATTCTTCATGTACCCGAAACCCACCGCTTTGTGTTTTCTTACTCACATACATATGGGTACAGTTATAATGCTATACTGCAGACATGTTTTTTTTCCCAGTTATCCAGAAATTGTGTATATAGGCAACGGTATATGTTAAAATTGAAATATGTATAAAATAACTTATTGTGGAATTATTCCAAATTTTCTCAGAAATAAAATTTTATTATTGAAAACAAATTTGAATTGCCTATTATTTAAGGCATCTTAAGATTATTGAAATATATAGTAAAAGCTCCTTATTCGCGCTTCCTTCATTCGCGGCTTCACTATTCGCGGATCTAATGAGTACATACACAATAATAAAAGGATTCCAATATGTATCTAACCCAATATCCTTTGTAAATGCCGTCAAATGGACTAGTAAAGTAAAATAGATCTTATTACACTTTTGCATAATGCTTAAAGAATTAAAGACTGGAGCAAATTATACGAGTACAGAATCGATGACTCAATTGAATATAATAATCCACCCGAGACATGAATAAGAAAAATGAATAGACAGGGAATAATAATAATAAAAAACTAAAGTCGTGTTTTTTGCTTCGTCATTGAAAAATATTTTTTAATGTTGCTGTTCCCTTCTATGGTAAAAGCCGCTTTGCGCGTTTTATTGTTTCGTCTTTCACATTTGTTACAAAAATTGTGATCGAGTATCGAATGATATCTAGAAGAATTTGCAAACCTAGTAGCTGATGGAGGATACAAACCTGAGCAAATATTTAATGCAGACGAAACTGCACTGTTTTGGAAGAGAATGCCAAACAAAACATTTATTTCTAAAAGCGAAAAGTCTGCTCCTGGATTTAAGGCAGCAAAGAATAGGGTTACACTGCTGCTATGCTCTAATGCATCTGGAGATTGTATCATTAAACCACTGATACTTTACAGATCGTTTAATCCTCGGACTTAAAAAAATCGAAACAAGGACAACTTGCCTTAGTTTTGGCGCGCTAATAAGAAAGCGTGGGTTACAAGCGCTATTTTTTGTGACTGGTTCCGGAATTGTTTTGTTTCTGAAGTAGAAATTTATTTAAAAAAAACAGAATTTAGACTTTAAAGCACTTCTAGTTTTGGAGAATGCACCAGGTCATCCTCGCAAACTTGAAACTATGCATCCAAATATAAAAGTGACATTTTTACCACCCAACACGACGGCTTTGCTTCAGCGTATGGACCAAGGAATAATCCAGGCCTCTAAGCTCTATTACATTAGACGAACCTTCAAAATCATATTGGATAATATGGAATGTAATCCTGATATGAATGTTATGGAATGCTGGAAAAAATTTGACATAGCGAAATGCATCGTAAACATAAATGAATCATTGGAAAAACTCAAGCCACACGCATTAAAGTCATGGAAATTGGAAAAAACTGTGGCCTGCTCTGACTGCGGAAAATGACGAAGAATCTGTGCAAGTTCAAACTTTGACTGCAAACATAGCCGAAATCGCGAATGGAATAGGACGAGATAGGTTTGAACAGATAGAATCAAGTGACATTCAGGAATTGCTTGAATTGTTAGATGAAGATTTGACTGAAACCGACTTGGAGGAAATGTTAAATTCACAGCCCATTGAAGAAGAGACTTCAACAAGCACTGGAAACGTGACATTTCATTTGAAAAATAGTGAAGGTTTAAGAATGGCAAATGAGCTTTGTGATTTCTTTATGAACATTAATCCGTCTATTTAACGAAGTCTTATTTTTAAGAGGCAACTTGCTAATGTAACTGCTGCGTATCAGTCTGAATTAAAGGAGCTTTTAAAAACTGCCAAGCAAGAGAATATGACAAAATTCTTCAAACTATTGCCTAAGTCTTAAGATAATTAATCAAAATGTTCAAAAACTTCAATTAAATTGATTTTTTTTGCATATTTTTTTTTCTTTATTTTGTCACCTAGGAACGTATCCTCTATAATCCCATATAAATTTGTATTCGCGGCATATTTATGGAAATATACCCCGCGAATAAGGAGCTTTTACTGTACTCTTAATACTTGGGTGTCAACGTCCTAATCGTTTTGAGAGGCATTTACATCACAGGTAAAATATGTACCTAAATTGAATGTCATTCTTATTCTATTCTAAAAAATGCCTAAACTTATTCATATCTTTAGACATCTAAAGTTTCAGATTCAAATGATTCTGATTTTTTTTAATAATGAAATATAATTTGAATTGGAAATGCCAACTATTGAAATAGTTTAATATGCAATCTATTTATTAATGTCCATCTTAACATCTCTTTTCTCTATTCACCCATGACAATATCACACCCACGAAGAATATGCATCCCTAGATTGAGAAATGCTGAATTAGATCTGAATAGCATGAAATGTTAAAAAAACTTGTAAAAATATATTTTTTTTCATGATTGTCCTAAACCCCAATGTTATTTGTTTAATAGTATCTAAGCTGATGCATATGAGACCCAAAGAAGTAATTTGGGGTTTATCTCAACATGTAAGTGTAAAACATTGTTTGATTTAGGACAAAGCAGACATGGAGTTCTTTAATAAATATATTTTATTTTTCATGATTTGAAAATAGTTCGATTTTGTCCATTATCAAGATTTCTTAATGAGGGCCACGACCAAGTGAGCAACTCAAAGGAGAGAGCTGAATGTCAGAAAAAGAGCATGTGTGGAAATGTTTTAAAATTATAGTTTTAGAAGGGAATTTGCTGATGCCAGATTTTGATTACTCTCGGAAAATAAAATCCACACTACTCGGAAGTTGAAATTATTAGGACTTTATTTTTAGAAGAGAATTAGAAATTATTACATATATATATGACTATATGTGTGTATATATTCTATTAATAGTTTCTAATGTACATATCTTTTTCTTGCAGCTTCTCGGAAGATTACTATGACAACTAGACGATCTGCACAAATACAGAAAACAGTGCCTCCTATCAAAATTACTAGAAAGTCTTCTGGTAGCATATCTGCTAAACCTGCTGTTAAGAATGCTTCCAAAACACCCAAACAGAATGCAAAGCCATCTAAGTCCCTCGCTGTTTCTAAGCAAGTTCAAGTTACTTCCAATTCCAGAAGTAAAAAAGCCCTGGCTAAACCTGCGAAAAAACGCTATATTTCAGAAACAGATTCTGATGATGATGATGACGATGACGACGATGATGAAGAAGGAAGTTCAAGTGCTACAGATTCCAGTGTTGAAGAATCTGTGAACGGCCATTCCAATAAATCAAAGTGGAAAGATGGTGTTAAATGTCCTAATTGTTCTTATATTGCCCACAGTAGTGTTCGATTAGAACAGCATGTGTCTCGTATCCATGCTAAAGATGTCACATACAAATGTAAGGTTTGTGATTTTACATGCAAATGGAATCGAGAATATTATTTACATATGAAGACACACTTTCAAGGCCCACCATTTCGGTGTGAAACCTGTGAATATACGTGTGATCGTATTCAGTTTTTGTTGTCTCATCGCATGAGACATACAGATGAGCGTCCTTTTAAATGCGATGAATGTTCCCATCGCTGTAGAACCAAAGCAAATCTTGATTGTCATATGAGATGTCATACTGGTGAAAAGCCTTATCAATGTGAGCATTGCGAGCGTCGCTTTGCTATCAAAGCGAGTTTGGATCAACATCTGGCATCACATCGTGAAGATCGACCATTTTTATGCGATACATGTGGTTTCAGTACAAAATATCAGTCTCATCTGTTTTCTCATAAGCGAATTCATACTGGTGATGTTTTTCGTTGCCATTTCCCAAATTGCAAGTACAGTACTCCTAAAAAAAGCCAGTTAGGATCTCATCATCGAACTCACACTGCTGTGCGATCCCACATTTGTTCCATATGTGGTAGAGCTTTTATTGAAAAAAGCCATCTTGTTAGGCATGAAAGAATACATCTGAATGAAAAGCCTTTTAAATGTGAGCACTGTGATTATTGCAGTTCAAGAAGAGACAAACTGAAGGAACATTTTCGTAAGCATCATGGCGAAAATGCTACAGCTAAAGGTCCTTACAGACCAAGAAAACAGAGGAGGCAGGGCTATGAAGTTAGTGTTTATTCTCCTCCTAACAATAAAAGTGCACCTGCAGAAGCAGAAAATCAACTTCCTCCTCAACAACACATTGAATTACAAACAGCTGTTTCAGCAATTGGAACTAATAATCCTCCTCCAGCTCCAGTTGTCTATAGTTATGAATCTTCTCATCAAGATACTCTTCATAGTCATGCGGCTGTTGCATTACAGCAGCTTGGAGCAGCTGCAGCTCATAATTATCAAGTAGCATTTATGGAACAAAGACATCATCAACCACATCATCATCACCACCATCACCACCAACATAATCAACATCCACATGCTCACCCTCATGTTGGACCAACTCCGCCTTCTGCTGTTCCTGCTATGATGACTGATCAGAATAGAGTAAATGTTGTGGCTGTCAGTTCACATGATGGAACGAATGTAGTTGGGCAACCATCTGAGTTCAGTCCATTTATGTCTTTTATGTAACATTTTCTACTCCAGGACGTCTGAAGAAAAGTATATGTAGTTGTCTCTTGTGGCTTTAGGAATTCTACTTGTGATTGCAATAATATTTGAACAGTTATTGTTAAAAGGTATACCATGTCAAGCAATGCATTTAAAACATATTTTTAATTTCTATCTAGTTTTTATAACCAACTTATATTTGTGTGTTGTATGTTAGAGATTCATAATTTTTCTAAAGTGCAAATAATTGTAATAAAAGCAAATAATGATTGTTAGTAACAAGAGTGAATGACTGCCAGTACTAAAAATAAATAACCACCAGTGATAAAAGCAAATATTAATTGTGAGTAATAAAAGCAAATAATTGTTAATTGTTTTGTTAATGACACTTTTGAAACTAATATTGTTGTCAGGTAAAAAGTTAAACTTCTTGACAAAGCAACTGTCAATTTTCAGACGGATCCTTTTGTGCTTGTTAAATTTACTTGTTGATGCTCTGATTTTTATTTGTATTATGTAAATTTAAGTTGTATAATTACAAAATTTTCTTTTTTATCAATTTTCCCAGAAACTTTTGGTTGTGAACAGTTTTTAATATTTAACTCCTATTAACTGTGCATAAATAAGTAAAGATACTTGGATTGAAGGGGATGAGATAGTATTTTTTTGGTCTAAATGTATGAATAATCAAACTTTTTGTGAGATATTAATTGTATATGGAAATTTTATTGCTTATTATATATGAATATTTTTTTGCTTTCCAAGAAATGCAATTTCATATGGGAACTGTTTTTGGAAGTAGATTTTTAAGAGTAAAATTTAGAATATTGTGTTAATCATATTTGAATGATTTCAAGGAATATTTTGATGTTGTTGGAAAGAAACTATTTCTACGAAAAGGCCTTGACAGACAGAAAATTAAATGTTATTTCATGATTTTGCTTTAAGGATAGAAATTGCTTTGAAAATTGTGATATATTTTTTGTGATTAAATTTCCATATAATAAGCGGGAAATCTGTGCCAATAAGAATTATTCTTGTCTTTTTATTGATGAATTAGTACTCAGTTTGACATAACCATAAAATATGCATTTATGATGTTTTTAATTATAAAAAGATCTTGAATGTCTACATAAGTCAGTGTTTGGTTCAGAATTGTTTTCTGTGCATTTAAATTATGTTTCAAATATTTTCTTAAGTTGATATGTATAATGAGATGTTGCCACTTAATTATTTGTTCTTCTAATTGGACCTTTATTCTATAGTTATTTTTAGTTTTTATTAATGATTTAAGAGATGTGTGAGGGTTCCACATCGAATCTTTTGCATTCATTGGTGTTTTGTTGTTGTTATATTAATCTCTTGAGCAGTTATTTAGTATATGTATTGGGGAACTTTTCAACAAGTTAGAAATGTATAACTGATATAAATTTTATTCATATCATTTTGCTTCTTGATTAACAATTAGATTGCTAATATTTGTACAAGATATGAAACTTTTTATATACCTAGTCATATATTGGATTCTTATTTTTTTATCTATTCTAATGCATTATTTTTTAAATATTGCACTGATTGAAAGAAAATTGCTGAAACTTATTGTTAAACAGCTAATGTGTGTAGATACATATTTATGTTGTAGTTACAAATTGTACAAAATCCCACCTGAAATCTTTTCAGTGATTGCAAAATCAAACTGAATTTATTTTTTATGAATTTCAAACTTCATTTATCTTTTTTTGAGGGCTCAGAATTTTTTTTAATTGATTGATCTTTATACATTTCTGTCATACAATGGTCTATTTTGAGTCATTTCTGTTTTAAATTTTGTTGTTTAAAAATTTTTTTGTTAGTGAGAAATAGTTGTAATTTAAAAATATATTTTATTAACATTTTCAGAAAAATATTTTGAAAAATATATTATTTATTATTATTACAATGTCTGGAAAATACATCATTTTATTTATGTTATGCTCAATTACAGATAATGTTTGCCTTTCTATATATGCAGAAATAGCTTTATTGTAATTACTTACTTGTATATTAGTTTTACTTTCAATTGCTTGATTTAAAACCACTTATGTATAATTTTGTTGCTATTGACACAAATTAGCGAATAGAACATGCTTACACCAAGACTGGCAAGAGAAACAGTATAAAAAATTTGAGTGGCAGCATCCTTTATCAGCTCATTTGTTTTAATTTTTTTGAACATTGATGCATATAGGTTGAGGTAAGGTGCTGGCTTCAAGACTTTTTATTCCATTATTTCTCAAGAGTGTGAAACTTATTTATTCTCATGTTATGAGAGAATAATGTTTAAATTATTTATAATTATTAAAATGCAGGGAAAAGTTTTATAAATCATTAAAAAAACCAAGCACTTAAAAAATTTGTATTTTAAACTGATTTATGTAATCAGAAAAATGATTTGTCTTTTTATTTTATTTGAATTATAGGTATAAACTAAATATATAATGAATAAAATGTTAGTTGTATATTTTTGTCTGTCAAGTAATTGTTTCTTGTCCAAAACTGTAACATTTCTGACTTCTCCGGTGTGAGGTGAAATATTTTACTTGTTCTCTTTTATTTTCTTTGTGATTTAGTCATTTTTATTGCTTAATAATTAGTACCTGTAACAATACGAAGATTTGTGTTTGTTTCATTGTTAACTAATGAATTTATTTTGTTTCATTTTTTTCCACTTTTAATAGAACTGTTGATAGGTATTACATTAAAAATAAAAAGATGGAAGGGTAATTCATGAATACTGTGTATTTATTGTAAATGGCCAGTTTCCTGTTTTTTCGTACAGTGTAATCTAAAAATGAGCCTTGTAGATGAAATGTGGTATAAAATTGCCTACAAATTTTCTGGAATCTATTCGAAACTGTGGACTTCTTAATGTCCTAAACATTGGTTAACTAACTGACTTATACTCTGGAACTAGTTGCAATCCTGGTCTAAATTTCTTTATACATATCGAAACTTTTAAAATATTAAAATCTGTTGGAATTTATTTCCTCTATTCTCAAGCCCATTTAAAATAAATTAGTAGGAATCTGACATTTAAGTGAGATTTTATTAAATTTGTTAAAATTAAAGCAAATAAAATGACAATATTAATTTTGTTTTTCTTTGATATTAATAATGATGTGTTATAAGAACTACTATTGAAAATGGTTCTCTTAATTCAGAGAACAGGATGCATTTATGCTGACAGAAACTATTTGAGCAATAATTTATGATATCAGTGCCTTTTTAGTGTCGTTGATCATGTATATCTTGCATCTAAAAACTGTAAGTTTGAAATCAAAACTGTATGTTAGATAAGAAAGGCATTGTTTGCCCCTTTTGTGTGACTGTGTTGTGTAATGAAATTTTTGTATGCACTCCTGCTTGTTTTATTTTACTGTTTAATCTTCATGTGAAAAAAAGCAGGTGTGAACATTGTGTTCTAGTTATTCCATAGTATGAAATGCAAATATAGTGAGATAAATGCATTAAAAAATATAAGAGGAAAATATTTTTATTCAACTTTTAATTTAAGAACTATGCAGAATACACCCAATGTCAATTTTTCATAATAGACCATTGTCTCAAGATTGTTTTGTAACTCCCTTCTTTATAAAGTTGTAAATTTGCTTTAATACTGAGAAGGTGGTGAATAGGTTTTCTTTTCCTGGGTCCAAGGATATGAGGCAAGTTCTTATGTGAAAAACTGCCATTTAGTATATTGATTGCTTAGCTGGGAATCATATTGTCTAATGCATGCTATATTGGACTGTTTTAAGTCTAAATATGTGTGAATTATAGCAATGCATATTGCTAGTGAGAGATGAGCCAGTTTGAAATATTATTTCATAGCAAAGAAACTTACAATATTGAGATATTTGAAATATATATAGAGCTATCTTTAATTAAAAAGTTATAAATATATTTTCCTTTTATATTGTAAATGTGTGTATGTATTATATTTTTTATAAAGTTACTTTTTCAAACAGTCACCTTCACTGCCATAAATAAACAAAAAAGAAGTGTTGTTCATTTCAAGATCTCAAGATTAACATTTCTTGATGATTGTACTTCCCTCTGGGATGGTATGCAGAAAGTTAAGTGGTTATTACATCTCCCAGTTTCATGAATAATCTGCATTCACTCTATTGCTAAATGGATGCATTTCTCTTTTCATTTTCCCTTTTGACCTTTTTTAGAGGAAATAAACAATTCGTAATGCATACGCAAAAACACAGAGGGCTTCCGATTATGAAAATGAACATTTGCTTTTCTAAACAAAATTATAAACGGTCATGAAGATAAATTTATTATAAGAAAAATAATTTTATTATATAAATAATACAGAATTACTTATTGCGAATTACAAAAACTGGCATCAGATTTTTTTCATCAAATTATACAAATTTATGTTTCAAAGGAATTCTGCTGTATTAATATTGTATATTCTGAAAAGATAATTTATCACATTCATTTACCTTTTTCTTTTGTTTTAAAATTAGAGTGTATTGAATCGTTTTTTTGAGATTGCAGTATCTGCGAAAAATCATGGAAATATTTTTTCATTCATGTTTATATTTGGAAACTGACCATTTACATAGTATTCAAAACATGAGTACCTGTACTAAAGAATTTGTATATTTTTAGTTTTTCAAATTGATCATAAGATTGTATTTAAAAGTGTTACAATTTAACGTATCTAGGTAATTTTGACAGAAATTTGAATTATAAAAATATTTATTATTATGAAACTTATTTATTATTTTAACAAGCCAACAAAAGTACAAAATTTTGCACTGTGATCGACTTCTGATGATAATAAAAGCATCTTTTCTTCTTTTTTTTCGCGAAGTTAAATGCAGGGATGAAAAAAAGAGTTTTTAATCAACATGTATATTTTAAACATGTTGTATATTTGACACTTTAAAAATTCAGTGGAATTCAGTATGTTTATTAATGCTTTTGTAAATAGCTAGTGATGGCCATATTTTATCAGCATTTTTTAGGTATTTGTTATTTGCTTCTTTGTTAATGTTTGCATATTTTGTTTCATTGTTAGTACTATTTTGATGTAAATGAAAGCCAGCAAAAGATACTGTACAATTGTCCTGTCTGTTGCTAATATATTCATCGACCCACATGTACTCTTTAATAATTTGCATTGCCCTTTTTATTAATGACTGCCTTAAAACATTCTGCTTGACATAAGAAAGCTTATTTTTTAATAAAATAGCTAAAATTTTGAAATTTGATTTTCTTTTTCATTTGTTGATGGTAGATATCATTGCATTGTCAGTGTGCAAGGTTTAAATTGTCATTGGATCTTAGAAGAGGAACTTTTCTTCAATTTTTTTTTTTTTTAAATAGAAGTATAGATTTTTTTTTAAACATCTATAGTTATGAATTTTTTGTCGTCAGATAACATATCCATGCAAATGAAATAAATGCTCTCTTAAAACACTTGAGTTGGAGGGAGGAAGATATTTCATTTAAAAAATCCTTTACTGATTCTGTACGTTATTGGATGGGGGGGGGGGGATCTAAAATTTTTTATTTTCAGATAACCAAATCTCGATCTTTTAACAAATCTAAATGTAGAAAATCTTTTTTTATCAAACAAATTCTCCGAACGTATTTTTTTTAAAGTTATTGATAAACGCTTTAGCGAGCCTTCTATTTTCAATATATATTTTGCAGGAGGATGGGTGGAAAGGAAATGTTTTAAATATTGTATGGAGTTATTTTTCTCTAAAATTTTACTGAATCTCTTCAGTTTAATAGCTTTCTAAAACTTCAATTAATTGCTGTTACACTTATTCCCAAATTTATTTTCTTTCTGGAATTAATCGGATATTAAAAAATTGCACCTGAGAAATATTCAAAAAATATAATACTACATTCCAGCGTAAATTAATAGAAATCATTAACCGTCAGAAGAGAGGTGCATAAAATAATCGGGCCTTATTTTTGATATCTGAAAATTTTCTTAAACGAGATAGTTCTTATTAAAGAGATTATTTAAAATATTTTTCTCAATGAAATTAGCATTTTTTTAAAGCTTTTATTTCGATAAATTGCAGGCTTAATTTTTCAGAAAAAAAAATCATATAAAAAATATTCGCCTTAGAAGAATTTGCCTGTTAATATGTAATCAGGAACTGAACCTTTTAAATTTAAATTGAAAATATAGAATATATAAATTCTTTCAACTTTTTATTACAGCTATGTAATTGGTGAAAACGAATGATTTTATTAGCAATAAAATTATTTAATTTTAGATTCTTAAGTTGCATTCATTAAGACTGATAGTTAAATTTCATTCAAGATGTGATGATAGAAAGAAGCCCTCGAGAAATTTCTATTGTCAAATGTTTTTGAATTTTATAATAATTAATTATACAATTATTTTACAGTAGAGCAACTATATGTTTGTTGGTCGCAATTGACTGAGTGTAAGGAAACTCATAGTTGGAGGTGTTCTAACGTCAGCGGAAGGTGTGAATGTGAAGCCCGGAGGTACTTCAAGGTAAATTTCAAATCACAATTTTAAAAAAACAAACCGTCTTTAGAGGGTTAGCAGGATTTGCAATGAAGGGGGAATTTCTTGGATAAAAAAAATTGCCAACGGTAATTATTGAGAATCAAGCCTAGACATTTAATTACCTCAATAGGAACTTTCCAAACGTAACATAATTGGAAGGTGGGGGGTGAGTACAATATGAGCTGCTTGCCATTACTATATATGCAAAATGGTGAAAAGTGTTTTAGGATGTGCTTTACAGTGCTGTCTTCGGATTCATATATTAATGTCTGAATAAATAATAATCTAGGTGGGATTTAATTTTATAGAATTGGATGTAAAGATGGTAAGGTTGGAACTAGACTGTTGTTCTGCGGGGAGTAAATATTAACATCCTTCATTTTAGATATTAATATCACATAACATTAAGCTATTAATTTCTTTTGTTGTGTCAAGAAAGCTTAGCAGTTTATTTTCAGAGTAAATTTCAGAAAATTGAATGGATGAAATAATGAATGAGTTTAACTTAGTTTAAAACCATTTTAGCTAGGTAGTATGTGGGAAGGAAATATTTTTTGAGTTAATGAATTGTGAGCATAATGGATCGATATAAATCTCTCTTTTGATGATTACAGTAAAAGCTCTTTATTCATGGGGTGTATGCTCCATAAATGTGCTGCGAATACAGAAACCGTGAATACGGAATGGTAATTTATGTGGAATTATTGGGGATACGTTCCCAGTGACGAAATAAAAAAAAACAATTATATAAAAATTTAATTAAATAAATTTAATTGAAGTTTTTGGACACTTTGATTTATTATCTTAAGGCTTAGGCAATGGTCTGAAGAATTTTGTAATTTTCTCTTGCTTGTCAGTTTTTAAAAGCCCCTTCAATTCAGACTGATACGCAGCAGTTGCATTTGCAATTTGCCTTTTAAAAGTGAGACTTCGTTCCATAGACGGATTAATGTTCATAAAGAAATCGCAAAGTTCATTTGCCATTCTTAAACCTTCACTAAGATTTTTCAATTAAATGTCACGTTTCCAGTGCTTGTTGAAGCCTCTTCTTCAATGGGCTGTGAATTTAACATTTCCTCCTAAGTCGGTTTCAGTCAAATCTTCATCTTGCGATTCAAGCAATTCCTGAATGTCACTTGATTCTATCTGTTCAAACCATCTCGTCCTATTCCATTCGCGATTTCGGCTATATTTGCAGTTAGCATTTAACAACATACTTAAGACTATGTTGTAAGAAGATCTATTTTACTTTTTTCATTAGTCCATTTGATGGCAATTACAAAGGATATTGGGTTGGAATCTTACTATTATTATGTATGTACTTATTAAATCCGCGAATAAAGAAATTTTTAGCCACGAATATAGAAATAGGGTCGCATTTTTTTAATCCGCGAATAGGAAGCGCGAATAAGGAGCTTCTACTGTATTTAACTTTTGCTGCGTATGATTCTAAGGAAAAATAAAATGGAGTCTCTTATCTTAATGTCGTGGTCGTTGTGTCATAAAAATATCAGGTCTCCCAAAAGCTGATTGCTTAAGACAGATGTTGCTGTGCATAATTGCTAGTTTTGGGCATGACAGTAATCAAAACTCATATCTTAACCATTTTTAATAGACTCCAATGGGAACTGAATAACCTGATATAATGGTCATAATGCAGACACTTAGTGAATTCAACATAGAATATCAGGTATAATTATTACGAAGATGTTGAAGATGGATATATTTTCTTCTGTGTTTTTATACTAGATACAAATGTGATGGAATATCTGCTAAATGAGAACAAAAAGAGGCAACACTTAGGAACACTTATTTTATTTAATATAGAAATTCTTTTTTACCCTTAAATTCTTATATGTCTAAAACATATAAGTTTTAACTTATACATCAAGCACACATGGATATTTGATCAACAAGTATAAAAACAGGATAAATGTAGGTTTTTATGTGGTATGATTTTCAAATTTCAAATTCAGACATAGTAACTGGACAAATAATTTGTTAATATTTCAAGGAGTGAATCAAACACTGTATATATTGTGATGGTATATGAAAGTCATAAAATATTTAAGATGTATACAATGATATGAATAAGCAAATATTAATGAGAAACATGCATAGAAAGATGAATATTCATAAAAAAAGTCTCATCATTAAATTCAATCTGGTATAAAAAGGAGCTATTGCAGTTTAATAGGGAATATTTCAGTAGCAGCACCATTATTTTTGTTTTAATCAAATACTACATGTAAATATTCTGCATCTCGTAGCAAAAAATATCCATCTTTAATCGGATGAATAACTTCACTTTTAAAATGATGGGTTAAATTCGTTTATGAAGTAATTTTTACTGACATTCTATGACTGTTGCTCTGAACCTTTATTAAATTTTGGTTGGAGCAACCTACCTGAAGCAATCTTTACCCAACCTGGTTGCACTGCACTTCAGTTCTTTATACAGATAAACAATCCATTTTCGCCATATTTAGAATTTTCAACACAGAGAATGAATGAATGAATGAATATTTATTCTTATACATAGAATTATTATATAAAAAATACAATACAGTGAATGATATACAATGACTGATATTTCTTAAAATACAGACTTATTAAATAAATATCGGTCAGCATTTTTATGACTGGGTTATCGCATTGTATTGGGTCGTTCGGAAAGTCATTTCGTATTTTTGTGTCAAAATGAAAAGAAATTTTCGTTTAATGAATAAATTATTTATTAAATTATAAAATTGCCATTCTGGTCTAATACCTTTTGCCATTCTGGTCTAATACCTTTTGGTAGTAACATGATTACACGCTCATAAAAGTTTTGGTCTTTGCTGTAAAAAAAACTGATCGAGGTGGTTTTTGGCCTCCTCATTTGAAGGAAAAATTTTGCAAATCAGTTCTGGTACTGATGTACTGTTAACACATCTTCTCCACACATATTGGCTAATTTATTTCTGGCTTGAACAGCATTTTTACCTTTTATAGCAAAAAAGAAAAAAATGACGAAAATGCTGTTTATTGCTCTCCATATTTAAAAGGGCACCATCCAAAAACTACTGCGAAGAATCAGCTGCACTTTTTCACACTCAAGCCTTGCTATATCAGCTCTTAAAACATAAAATGATTTTGCGGTTTAAGTATGAAATTGGGTGCGAAAAATGCAATTAAATCCTTTGTCAGGAAAAAACGAAATTACTTTCCGAACAACCTAATAGTACTGGAAATTCTTGAAGCGTTGCAAGCTGACTCGAATATCAAACATAATTTATTGTAACTACTTATAGAATCAAACCAATCACACTATTTATACAATGAAAATACAACAACATATTTTTTGGCATTAGTTTTGAATATTTTCATTTATAAGATGTTTTAAAAATATTATAGTATGTACCTTATATTATACTATTTAGTGTTTTTTAGTATATTCTTTGAGCTCACATATTGATTCCTTATTAAAATTATATGCAAGCAAATGAATGTAAGCTCTTAAAAATGTATGTATGTACAGTTCTGTTTTTTTCATCTCTATTTTCGAATTTTATTGCTAAGAGCGACGATTTATACCAACAAAGAATGTTTAGTCACTTCAGTTTAAAAAAATATCACTTTTTTCAAATGAAACATTGGTAAAAGAAGCTTCAAAATTGAGAAAAGTCGTAAACAAAAGGGATGAAGTGAAAAACTTGATATTTATTCGTTTAAATTTAACAGTTTGCATTTTTTAAAAAGGAGTTTGATAACAAAAGAAGTCATGCAGTTAGATATCGCTGTAACAATTTTTCAGTATAAGATTTTTTGCAAATATTCAAAGAGCCTTTTTTGAATTTTAAAATGAAATAAGTGAGATATGACCTTCTAAACTATTATTCCCCACTGAATCTTGAAAATATCTGCAATATATTGATCGTTGAATATGAATGACATTTAATATATGTATTTCTTTATATAGTTAAACAGATATATAAATATATATATGCACCATATTTGACATTGTTCATGGCATTTTTTTAAATGTTAGGAGTGGGTTCTCTCCCAGAGAGAAGTATGCATTAATGAAATTAAAATCTACTTTGATTGTATTTCAAATATGAAGATATGATTCACAAGACAATGATTGACAGTCTTTTTCTTTGTTTTCTCACTTCTTTTTCCTTTCAATTGACAGGAACTCAGCTGCTTCTGGACATCTTCTAAATTCCAAGGCAGTGATTTCTTCACCTTTAAGGAAATAAATTATACATTTTGAGAGTAAAAAAGAAATTTTTTAAAACACGATTAAGAAGTTTCAAATTTTGACGCTCAATGTATATAAATAAACTTTTAATGGCTTCTTTGTGGAACATTCCGGGTAGCAACGGTCTGGTGACAGGGATTTACTTTCAGTGTGGGAAGATTCTTGGTTTGAAGTCTGATTTCATCAAAGAGGAATCGGGTGCTGCGTAAAGTCGAGTTCCAACGACCTTCGATTCTTTAGTCGAGGCTCGCGTTCTCCCATTTTCCCTGTTCTGCGGTTTCTTGGGGTACTTTGATGTTAGTCCAGTTTACCGACAAATCGATTGTCGGTAAACTAGATATGCATTAAAGGACACCAGGAAATTGCAAGAGATGGAAATCAGGAAAGCGTGCTTCTTCTACAGTCTGACAGGTCGTAGGAACGTCTCTTCAGAGAACTTGGTATATGCTAAATTCTTCAAAAGCAAACATTCACCAACTGGTGTGGCATGAAAATTTGGAGAAAGAAGTGTAAATTAGATGTCGTTTTCATCTGATGGCGGTTCAAAATGGCGAGATCCGTACCAAAATAGCTCCACCGACGATTGAAAACCGGACGCTAATAGAACTAAATTGAATTTGATAAACATGTCTGTTAACACATTGAGTTTTACATGAATTTCAGCTCCGCAGAATGGAGGAAACTTAAAAAATCTGGTGATAGTGGTTTTAACTTCACTTAATCAAATTTTTTCGTGGCCTTGAGTCAGGAACTGTCGATAAAGTTAAATATGATATAATTTATTGGTTAAAATGATTCACGAAAACTTGATATAATACCAGTATATGGAGAATTCCTAAATGGTTTTCCGGGGAAACTCGCCTACATCAACATCTTGGAAGAAAATTGAATAAATCTTTACAAGTCTGATTGTACCGAGCAATTCACTGCAAAATCACATATCGACTAAGGAATTCACTGTGCTGGTAAGAGCAGTCAGAAGATATAACGTGGTATTTTCCTTTTTCGATTCATCTTCCACAACCATGCCTTAACCCTTTAAGCTACTGATAGTCGAAATGCTTGAGATAAAAATCTTATAATAAGTCATGTGTAGAAATGAGGCCGAAAACAAACTACACAACGATTTTTGTAATCTTATCTTTATTATATATATATATATATTCATTTTTGATGAGTTGTTACAGCACTGGTCTAGATGGTTTTAATCTGTCTAATCATAAAATCTTTATTTATTCCTTTGTAAAAAAAAATGTTGAATGTTTTTCGCGAACAAACAGTTTTGTGGCTTTCCTTTCCCGACTTCATTTTAGGTATTATAAATATTCATGATCCCATTTCAATCTTTTTTTTAAAAAAAATTCAACCTCAAAATTGAAAAAGTAATAAAGATAAATGCGTGTTTGCGTGTATTTGTATTGACGCTCTACAATCTAGACGGTTTAATTGAGATAACGAACTTGGCACAGATATACTTCTTAGTTTTTTTTTTTTTTTTTTTTTTTTGAAATTTTAGTTAATGAAAAATTAAATGAATTTTACCTTTTTTCGGTGGTAACTTCCGAAAATATTCCTACATGAAAACTATTTTTATATTTCCTTAAAATTCAAATATATATATATATATATATATATATATATCTTTTCAATTATACTAATTTTTGTCGTATAATTATTTATATGTATAATTAATGAATTTAAAATATTTTAAGCATATTTTTCAACAAGTTTACAAAAGTGCGTAAGACTTCTGAATAAATATTAAAGATATCAAGAGCTATAATAATATAACATAAAAATTTTAATAAGACCTTTAATTTTGCAGATATTTTTAATTATTATTTTACAATCCGAATTACCATCGATATTAATATGAAAGGTTATGAAACATGCAAAATGATAAAGCAAAACTTCTGTTCTTAACACAAATCATGACTAGCAAAGCAAATTTTAGAAAAGCAAGCGATGTATTCCTTTAATTCTGAGAAGAAGCTGTAAAAGATTTAAATTTGTATTCAAAATATTAGGAAGAAAAATGACATGACAAGAAAAATACTAAATTTTAGATTGTTTTAGATTAGAAATTAGGTTACGTTGTTAAATGAATGTAACCGTTTTTTTTTTTTTAAAACGGATTTTGGAGGAAATAAGAGAAACACATAATAAAATTGAATTGTGTGAATTGAAGCGAAGTTTAAAAATATTTTACCATATAAATTTTGATGCTTAAAAATATTTTGCTGAAGAAGCCAGTAAGACTAAGTTACATAACATATTTAATTGAAAATGTTAGTCACCAATAATTTTTGCGAAGAAGCTGGTTGTTAAATCTGGCTAATTAAATAATTTATTAAGAGCACGTTTTATTAGTATACTAGAAAATAGTTTTTTTTATTTTAATTATTTTCTACCATTTAGTTATTAATTTGTTATTCAATATAATAAATAATTTAATTCTTGTAATAATTTTATTAAGTATACTACCAGAGGTATCCAATAGAAATTTAATTACTTTAATTCATTAACTGATAGCTCTGTTTGAAAATTTTTCACAAATCGAGAGAGAATGCTCGAAATATTAATACATCAGGAAATGAATGAAAATTAGATGTAAAGTTGCATTTTTACAAATATCCAATAAAACAAGTTAAGTAAGTATGCGGCGAGGAGAATTAGTTAATGATAATTAATTTTAATTTAGTAAAGTATAGATATTTTGAGAATTTGAATCCTTTTAGTTACGATAATTTTCTTAATTATTTTGACTGGAAATTGTTAAAGGATATATATATATATATATATAACAAATTGCCTTGTGCAAATTTGTTTGGCTTTATTTTTAGAGGTTTTGGAAGCTCTGGTGTAACATAATTTTGTAAGAATAATTTTATTTAAAGAATATTTCATTTTGGTCTCCGTCTAATCCAATTCTATGACAACCAGGTCTAAAGCTCAATTCAAGGAATATGCCTATGCTTGAATGTGTTTAACTAAATTTAAATGTTTTGCTGAATGTTGAAGGAATGCTAGAGCAGTCGCGTTGGATATACAGGAAGGCATAAAATATTGCAAGGGAGTTTGAATACGATTGTAAAAACTCTACTCAAGACAATGTAATCAATTCAATGTATGAGAAAAGAAAAAAAATTCAGCTTTCTCAACCAGCTATTATACAGTACTGTATAAGCAGATTGCTTAGTTAGTTAATCGAAAGAACTGTAGGAGAACACATTTTCTATTACAGATTTTGTTTTCCTATTGTTGAGACAAATAATTCGACATTTGAGGTGAATTTTAAAATGTTCTAAAAAAAAAAGAAAAAAAAAAATCATTCTTCGTCTGTTTTACCATACAACGCAACACTGGTATGTCAGACTTGCAACGACATGAAACCTATTACGATGGCTAGATTATCAACATTCTTTAGGGCATCCAAGTTATATTAAATCTGTTTTTAAAAGAGTGGTAAAGTGGAATGTCTGAATGTGTTTATCATCAAACGGAAAGATAAAAATAAGTAGAGCATAACTATTTAAAATGATTAAAGATATTAAACATTTACTAAAACCAAAAACCATTCAAAACATATATTTATCATTGTGATTTCGGAAAAATTATTACTGCAAAAATTAACTAGTCAAATTTTTCTGATATGAATTAAAGAGCAAAATAATATGGACTTACTGTTATAGTTGGGATATGTAAGATGAAGCTCTATGGGTTCTGGAATATTAGCCCCATCGCCCTCCGTGGTATCCGCTACTTTATAAAGAGGGAAATATGCTTCCCCTTCAAAATCATCTTCCGTTATGTAATCAAAGTCCATTACTACAAAATTGATGGTTGCTCCCCTATGGCGAGCTTCTTGAATATCAAGATGCCTGGAAAGATAAAATTATTTAGATCATTCGTCATTATTTCACAATGGAGTGGTAATATTTGTCAAAGAAAAGGGTATACAGCAAGATACAGGGTTTGACCATAAGGCTAGATCAAATGAAAGTGGAATAATGATTATTATTTCATGTATTTTTACATAAATATGACGAAAAGTGTGTTGAGGTAGAGTGGGAGATAAAAAGGAGAGTATTGCAGAGTGGACTTGGGCTAGGTAATCGAATGGAATTGTGATATGCTTTGACGAAAGGCCGAACGTTGGAAGAGCATAGCACTATTTGGAAACATCAATTAGCTTTTCTGATATCCACCTACAAACAATGTTTTCCACTCTTCTTGTTTCTTCATATTTTTTTCTTTCTTTTTGGAGAGTGGAAAAACAAACAAAAAACGCGAAGTTTCGCGGTGGGCTAAAAATTTCTCTAACGTATTTAGTTTTTTTATAGCTTTCTTTAAAAAAAATAAACCTGACTTTATTGTTTCATTTTTTATTAACAGAGAAAAAATTAATTTGATTTGGAAAAAAATATCTCTTTAATTGGATCAAGTTCAAATGATCCTCATCCTGAATTAATTGGATCAGAATTCAAAATTAAAATTAAAATTAAACTGAAACACACACACACACACACACACACACACACACACACACACACACA